>JAVKPL010010914.1:0-46805 GCA_032173675.1 Gastrolobium villosum
TAAAGTTGGGGGCAATTATCACATCTTTCACACACATATCAAGATATAAGAAATGAGAAATAAAAAAAAATTGTAGAATAAAAAGAGAAAGACAAAATGAAGCAAAATAACAAACTAAAGGGATGTAAAGCAAATATATAAAAACTACTATGAATTTGCACAATTAATTAAAACAGGCTTGACTCTCTAGGTCTCCCCAGTGGAGTCGCCATCTGTAACGACCCGAAATTTAGATAATTAAAAACAATGAAGTCGCCACCAATTTTATTTACTTTGGAAAAATTGGAAAACCATTTATTGCAAACTGGTCTTTAAAATTATAGATCAAAGGTTCGGGAGTCTAATTATGCGCAGGGAAGGGTGGGAACTTAATCCCACTGCACCCGTGACACATCTGTTACAAAACAGTTACCTTAAATTAATTGTACGAATTATTAATAGCTTTTAAAAATATTTGTTTTATCCCTTAAAAAAAGATTGATTAGGAAATAGGAAGACTAAATTATTAAAATTTTATTTTAGCTTGACAGAAAGAGTTCCGCTCCGACGTATCCTCCGGTACAGTGAGGAATTCAAAGCTACGTCGTTCTTTAGAAAATGTTTGTGTGTTGATTGATTTTATTTTTGAAAGTAATTTTAAAGAAAATCAATGGAAAGTTTAGGTTTTGATAATTTGTATTGATTTCAATATTTTTTACTTTTATTAGTATAAATTTTGAATCATCAAGCCGTCACGGCTAAAATGACTCAAAAGAGTATTGGATTAACAAGCTGTCTCAACTCAGCTAATCCTTTTTTAAAAATAGATTTGACGTTAATATTTTATTATAAATTTTACGATAAAATTTGAATCACCAAGCCGTTACGGCTAAAATGATTCAGAAGATTATAGGATTAACAAGCTGTCTCAACTCAGTTAATCCTTTTATGAAATTAATTCCTTTTTATTATTATTTTTAATATTGTTATTATTATTATTATTATTATCTGAGCATTAATTTAGATAAAAAGAATGATAATTGAAAGTGAAAACAATTAGTAACTAAATATTGAAATGAAAGTTGCATAATCTAAATATTTTATTCTTATTATCTTTAGAAGCCAAACACGTAGAGACAAAACCCATATGTACACGTAAACACCAATTGCTTTTGAAATAAATTAATATATCCCTAAGACAAAGCATGTTCTAGATAAAAGCAAGACGGTCTATTTGCTATTCAATTATTAAAACATTGAAACATGACAACCTTGCACCGTTAAAGTGTATCTACATAGTCAAAAAGCTGAAGTTTTGCTAATATGTAAAAATATTCAAATCTTACTTAATAAGAACCGAGAAATGGACGATGCACCACCTATATATATTTCCTAGTAAATAACTTAGCTACATCTGCAAGCATGCTTCTTGGAAAAATTATTTTGATCATATCTTTGCACACTAACCGATTTCATCTCATATCACGAAGACAGCAAGAAACACCAAGACACAAAAAACTCATGCATCAGTATCAGGAAGTGGCCTCCACATTACAAATACAACCAAGAAAATAGATAAAAATAAGACGTGCACCCACATTACATTCGGTTGAGACTAGAAGGTAACAAATTAGTGATAATGCTTTAACATACCAGACCTCAGCCGTGTGAAGGCCCTCACCATTGTGATGACGAGATGCTATGTGAGTCTTGGGCGATGAAGTGAAGTAGCGGACGAAGTGCAGTAGCGGACGATTGCAGTAGCGGACGATCCAGAAGAACCCTCTCTTTTACAACTCCCTCAGCCTTTTTCTAGGTCCGACTTCCCCTAAAATCTCCAACCCCAACTAACCCTTTTTTTTTCTAACTCTATTTTTCTCTATTTTTAAGCTTCTTCCCAGCTTCCCCTCAAAAATCCTCCTTCAAACCTTGAGACTCAATAGCTCTTATAGAGCCAAAAACGCACTCCTTTCTGTCTTCCTCCGCCCTGCAGTTAGGCTCCTTCTTTTTTATTGGTGGTCCACCTGCTTCAAGCATGCTTCTCTTCCTTTATGCAGAGGTTGCCCTGGTTTCACTACTTTGCTGTATATTCTGCAAAGTCTTTCCCCATTATTTAAATGCTTGTTTCCAATCTGGGCTTAAATTTGTCTTATAGCATTAAACTCCATCGTTTTCTTCTTCAACTGTGGGGGGCAGGTCATTTTCAGCATGCTATACTTTATCACTCTTTTGTTTTGTTTTGTTTTTTTTCTTTTTTTTTCTTTTTTCCTTTTTTAATATCAGTTAATTATGTAATCCAAAAAAACAAAAATATCAGTTAATTATTATAAAAAAAAATACTCTCTTTTAATTTTCTTTTCTTTTTTTTAAATCTTTTTTCTTTTTCTTTTGAAGAAAATAGAGGTTAACAATTAGATTTTTTTTTTTTTAAATGTTTGGGGCAAAATTAGGTGTTCACAGGGATGGTAACTTGAGCTTGTCTTCAACTTAGTACCACTCAAGGAGAATAATTTCTGTCAAAATTTGCTCATAAAAATCAGGTCCCTATCAGAAACCAGCGAGCGTGGAAAACCATGAAGCTTCACAATATTATCACAAAAAATCTGAGCCACTGTGGCAGCCGTATAAGACTGACCCAAACCAATAAAATGGCCATATTTAGACAAACGATCCACCACCACTAAGATAGTAGAATGGCCATTTGATGGTGGTAAACCAGTAATGAAATCCAAAGTTAAATCTTCGAGAATGGCCTCAGGTATTGGCAACGGCTGAAGTAAGCCCAAGGGTGCTGATGTTATTGTCTTAATTTGTTGATAGATTGCACATTCCTTCACAAAGGCATTAACATCCCTCTTCATTTGTTGCCAAAAAGAAGAAGCAGACAAGCGAATAAAAGTGCGAAGGGATCCAGCATGCCCACCAATTGGGGTACTATGAGCCTCTTCGATGAGTGCAGACTTCAAGGTGGACTGTGAGCCTAAGTAAAATCTGCCTTTGTGAAATAAAATGCCATCTCTCTCTCTTTGTAATAAGAGGATCAAGGGAAAGACCAGCACCCAATTGTTGATGGATAGAGTGCAACTCCGGATCAGATACATTCTCAGCTTTTATGCACTCAGTAATGTCAAATTGAAGCTCAGACAGCATTTGCAGCAAGGAACCCATATCAGTAGGATTAAATTGGCGGGACAAAGCATCAGCAACGATGTTCGAAGAACTAGGCTTATATTCAATGGAAAAAGAATAACCAAGAAGCTTATGAACGTACCTGTGTTGTTCAGGTGTTTGTATTTTTTGTGACAAAAGCTCTTTAATGCTTTGATGATCGGTCCGCACAATAAAATGCGCCCCAAGGAGGTAATGTCTCCACTTTTTAACAGCTGCGGTGATGGCATACAGCTCACGAACATAGGTGGAAGCTTGTGACATCCGGAACCCAAACTTTTTGCTAAAGAATGATATTGGCTTGCCATGTTGGAGCAAAAGAGCACCTATCCCCAAAGTATAAGCATCAGTCTCCACAACAAAAGGAGATGAAAAATCTATCAATCCTAAAACTGGAGTTGTGCTCATGGCTGTTTTGAGCTTAATAAAAGCATCAATTTCAGCATATGACCAAGTAAAACTCTCACTCTTTAACATATCAGTAAGTGGGGAGGCAATCTCAGCATAGTTTCTTACAAATTTTCGGTAGTAACCTGTTAAGCCCAAAAAGGCCCTTAACTGTTTGACAGATGAAGGTTGTGGCCAATCCATCATGGCAGCTACTTTCTTTGAATCTGCCTTGACTCCTTCTACACCCACAGTGTAGCCCCCAATAATGTTGATGCATTTTGCACCATCAATGCAGTTGTTTGATTCCATGCATTCGTTAATATCTAAAAATTAAAAAAAAGGAAAGAAAAAGTAAGCATTATTAATCATACTTATGATTTGTTATATATTTAATTATATTTTATACTTGACAATAATTTTAGAAATGAAGCAGAATCTAATCCCAACTAGAAATAAGAAATAATACCTTTGCAACCGTTAAGGAGGTAAGAGTTTCCTCGAAAACCATAAGAGCAGTTGTAGAGGTAACCAGGTCCCTCCGTTGCATTTAAACATTCACTGTTCTGTGACACACAGGCATAACTTGAAACATTTTTCCGAGCTTCTTGGCACGTTTGGTTCCCCACTGCCCAATCCAACACAAAGGAAACGTTGTCTTCTGAAAGTGGACGAGGTCTGTGGACAAGAAGCTGTAGGCTCCTTCTTCCTCCAGAAAAGCATAACCGCATGGATTAAAGTTATGCACGTCGATGTGGTTATTAAAGCTATCAGAAACATAGGAGAAACCCGACAACCCTTTGGGTATTGAAATCTGGAAACAACATGTGCCTAGGCAAGACCCATTAACTCCGATATCATCATACTTGTTGCAATAAGACAGACATCCCGTGGGGTATTCCTTCCCCCGATCATAATCACTTACCACCACTAGTCCAACCGTGTCACAACCAACAGCTGTCAACTTGTTTCGTCTTATTGAGACCTGAAAATGAGTCAGGCTGCAGTCCCGATTTGTTCGTCTTCTTGTGAGAAATATAAAACCTTATATAAGGATTGTAGGAGAGAAAAAAAATAGAGAGAAGTTAAATGTGGATCCATATTTTATATTTAAAAAGAAAAGAGAAATTAATTGGCACGAAAAATGAATTTGTGTAGGAAAATGATGTACTCTCATGTAGCATGAGAGTATTATTTCCTATATATATATATATATGTAAAGTGTGTGTCATTTTAAAGGATGTAAAATTGTGTTATTTTAAAGTATGTAAAGTTGTATCATTTTAAGAGAGAGAAAGAGATAGAAAAATAAGGAGAGAGAGTTGACAAAAAAAAAATAAAGGTGGGTCCCACTTCTTTGTGAGAGTGAAAGGTTATAAGTTGTGTCATTTAAAAGGATAAACATTTTTTCACACACATATATATATATATTGTCCCTTTTTTTGCAGAAATTCCTAAAAAAAGAAATATAACTACGTACTATAAATAATATATAATTATAATTAAGGGGTATGAAAAAAAAATTATTATAATAATATACTACCCCTTGTACATTGTAAGAACCTGCACTGTTAATTAAGAAGATTAATTACTTAAATGTGATAATTAGAAAATAATTCCAAGATTGACCCTAATAATTATTATGAGACTATAATAATTATAGAAAGTGAGTAATAATGCTGAAAGTCACTTTTCGGACGAAAAGTGAAGATACCGGTTCTGCTACCGGTATAAATGCGTACCAGTGAAGTATCCCGGAAAATTATAATAAGTACATGATAATTACTAGAATATTATGTAGGACTAGTAAAATGAGTTTCAAGTCAAAATAATGAGAACTGGTGCCAGAATTGATACTGGCTATGGAAAAGCGCGTACCGGAAAGGTGCTCCGAAAAATAAAATAAAAATATGAAAAATCTTAGAAAAATAAGTAGGTTAAGATTCCAAAGTTTGAGATTAAATTGTTTTGCATAGATATTAATGCTAATATTGCGCGATTAAAACGTAAGTGACTACATATAGCTAATAGGCACATGATCCTAGGTCATTTGTGTCATCCTACGTGACCCATATTGCTGGAGCTGCTGCCTCCATCAGCCACCACCTGTCCTTCATCCTTCTTTGAGCCAAAGTGATGTCTTTTGCTTGATTCTTCTCTTCTTTCCCTTGATAAACACCAGTGAGCATCATTGTGAGTGGTGTGTGTGTCTCATTTCTGAGTTAGAGGGGCTGTGTGAGGGGTTTTGGAGCTGGCTTGGTGGTGTTGGGTGGTGAGAATCTTTGTCATGGATTTTTGAGGTCCAAGTGGTGACCTTTGGTGAGCAAGAACTCACCTTTGTGTGCCATTTTTGTATTTCCTTGGAGGTCAGAATTTTGGGAGCTGGTTGTGAGCTCCAAGAGCAGCCTTGTTTCTGTTTTGAAGCCTTGGTAAGTTCCCTTACTTGATCATGAGTTCTAGTGGCTTAAAGATGATGTCTTGGCATGTTAATGGTTAAAATGAAGTAACCAACACCTATGTGAGCCTGTAAATGCTTAAAAATGGTTCCTTGGACGTGTATATGGATTAAAAGTTGGACCTTTGGGTGATATCTTCGTGAAAATGCAGAACTGCATTCTGTCGCGAAATATCCGGATATTGATATTCGGGTATGGGGTCTCTGATATCCGGATATGCCCCCGACATATATCCGGATATTCTAGGATTTCGAGGAATAGTAAGGTACTCTTCATACAGAACTGATCTATGGGTTTATGGACCTAGTATGATGAAGTTGGACTTCTGTAATAACTTAACTAAGTCAGAATCAAAGGATTAAGGGCTTATGGCTTTGTGAGAAGCCTTAAGATGTAAAACGTAAAAGGAAAACGTAGTCTTGACGTTATGTTTATGAGCTATGAATATTGACATGATTGTCGGTCTACATCAGATTGTGATTTCTGCTGTGTTGGACCTTGAGCTGTGAGGAATCTTGGTTGTGGATTGTTAGCTTGCAAGTTAAGCTTTCGTGTCCATGATTTAGCCATGTTGTGGTTCCACCATGTCCCATGGGGGTATGGTTATATGCATGTCGTGTTACATGCTTTTGATATTTTGGAAATGTCGTTGAGCTGTTATATGCAATGTGCTTTTATGATATGCATGTGGTGTCCACCTAAACGGTAAGCTTGAGTATGTGGTACATACAATATGGTGAGGTTGTGGGTGAGGTGCAAGCGGTGTTCCTTGTACTATTATGTGGATAATAGACGTATTCCTGCATTTCTCTGGCCAGTAGAATAGTGATAACACACATGTCCTGAATATCTGTTGCACTGCATACTTTTGGAACTTATATTGGAAATTACTGCTTTTGGAACTTATATTGCACATGTAAGTGAGCTTGGGGTGGAAGATCCTTGAGGACCCCTTGTCTTACTGAGATTTCTTGTTTAGAAATCTCTCCCCACGTTTGTGGACGCTTATTTCAGGTTCAGGGAACCCAGGGGTTGAGACTCCTAGTGTCAGGAGGTCAGAGCTTAGTTAATACATGTTTATGCTGCTATGATGATATGCTGTTATGAGCTGACGCTAGATGTTGTTTACTACTTTCATGCTTTTAGCTTCATGTTATTATTATTGCTGTTGAGACTTGTTGGGCATCTGTTGCCTTATTTGGTGAGCATGGGGTTTGTCCATGCCACATAGACTTGGTTATGTCTTGTTTTATTTAAAGTTGTAATAATGTATCAGGATTATTGTCCAGGCTATGTGTTGTAGTCCTGTGACTTAGATACTCACTTTATTTATATATTGAGGTATTTCAGTTAGTTGTCTTGCAATTTACATACCGGCAGTATTTTTATGAAAATGATTAAGTAATCAACTTGGTTAAGTAGTAATGACGTCATAATTGAATTAAAAAAAAAGTTATTCCGCATTTTAATTAAGCATGGCTAAATACAATAGCATGTTAACAAACCGGTTTAACACGGGGTGTTACATTTTATGGTATCAGAGTACTTTCTAGGGAAAAACATGTATGTATTGCAATAACTTAGGATGCTTTGCTGTGTGTCTATCTTGTGTTCTCTCTGATTGGTGTGTATTATGATAATGCATATGTTACCAAATGGCATGGGTCTGATCAACTCATTCTTTGTGTAACTTGTGCAGAGTCATGGTACAGCCAAGGAGGAACCAAGGTACTAGTGAGGATCAACTGGATCTTGTCTGGCCGCATTTGTATGCCATTTCAATTAACGTATTTATTGTTCTTTTGTGGAAATTCAAGATAAAGTTAATTATGTCATTAATATCTGAGAAAGTGAGAGATTATTTAATTATTCATCATTGCAATAGATTTCCATTAGTGTACACTTACCTGGCTAATTGGTAGGGTTAATAATGTCTTGAAATTTCAATTTTTCTAACTTTATTTTAGTTACATAATACTCTATTACCTAATATGTGTTTACATTTTTTATTGTTAAATAAATCAATTCAAACATATTTATAATCTTATAAAATAGATCATAATGTAATTCGTTTTTAAAATTTATTAAATCTATAATTTTATTTATTTATTTGTTTCTGGTAGTATTATTTATATACATATAAATCGTTATATTTATTTAAAATGTTAAGAGACTTTATTTTATTTATTTTTTAAAAGGTTTTGTAATAGTTATGTAATAGGAAAAATGATTGTGTTATGTTATAGAGATTCATTTTGTGTGCTGAAGTTTTTTTTTTCTGCGGGCCTCCCAAAATATTGTGTGTAGAAAAATTTTTATGATCATATTAAACGATAGATGATAAATATTTTTACGGATATGGTGCAAGCATCACAACTGCCGCCCCAGAAGATCTCACTAGGAGATTCTCAAGTATCTCAACAGCTTGGAACAGCCACTGATTCAGGGCGATTAAGGCGGATGAGATCTCAACAAAAGGGCGGCTATACCCCACTAAAATGGGAGAGCTCAGGGGGCTAAAAACCTAGGAAGGTAATCCTATAAATAAGAGCTTAAACATTCCAGGTACTCACTTTTCGATTGATTAGCTTATCCCACTCACATTAAGCACACACCACTCCTTGGTTGTAAAACCTATTATTTGTGCGCAGTGATTGGGACCTCGGCTTTAAGCCCAGTATACAATAGATATACACTATCTCTGAACGCATACCATACGGTATAGCAATACGGTCTATATTTAACTTACCAAACCCATTTTTAAATACAGGTAGCTGTCCCCAACCGCTCTCATAAAAGGTGTTCGTGTTCCAGCTTTGGTAAATTTTCTCTCTCCAAAATCCGCTACCCGCCTGCCACCTGTTAGCGAGTTTCTCTACTACTGCTATGAGTCTGAGCATTCAGATTGTGACAAGTTAAATAATAGGGTTTATCAATTTAACATGACCACAAAAATTTTCTTACGTTCACAATATTGTGTGGGATCCATAACAAAAAAAAAAATTCTGGCACGTAAAACGAATCTCTAAAACATAATAAAAATCATTTTTCCTACAACATAACTCTTATAAAATCCTAAATAATAACAAAGAAAGTAGAAGAGACACTGTATTCAATAGTTTTTATTTTTTTTGGTAAGCTTCAATAACTTTGTCTTGTTTGCAGTGCGTGCATGAGAGCAATCTTTTCGCTGCAACTTGATTTTCATTTATCCTTAATAATAAAAGAGTTTTGTAAGAGTTATGTCATAGGAAAAATGATTGTGTAATGTTATAGAGATTCATTTTGCGTGCCTTAATTTATATTTATTTTTTTGTTTTAAAAAATGTGGATCCCACTAAATATTATGTGTGTAGGAAACTTTGTTGGGTCATGTTAAAGGAAAAAATGAAAACCCATAATTAAATTATCAACTTCTTTCTTTCTTTTTTTTTTAAGAATTTACTATGGTAATTTTACCATTTCTTTTTCTAATTCTTAAAAATAGGAAATAGATTAAAAATAAGGTGATATTTAATAATTATTAGTAAAATATATTACTAAATAAAAAATAAGATAGAAACTAAACACTCTCTAATTATGTCATGGCAAATAAAGAAACCAACATAGTCGCATAGATGTTAAATAAAAAGAAGGGAAAAATGTTTATCCTTTTAAATGACATAACTTATATACTTTCACTCTCACAAGGAAGTGAGACTCACACCTTTATTTTTTTATCAACTCTCTCTCCTCCTTTATCTATCTCTTTCTCTCTCTTAAAATGATATAACTTTACATCATTTAAAATAATACACATTTTACCCTAAAAAGAAATATTATAGAATGAGTGTAGCTCGATTGACAATATAGGCTAAGTAGGTGAAGAAAGAATATGAATTCGTTTCCCACAAAATACATCTTTAGGGAGGAGAAGAGCCTTAACTATAACTAAGATCCGATTCGGGATTAGTCTCATAGCTAGCTTAAAGAGTTGAAACTCCTGAAAATACCCATGAGCTGACTTGTCTCAAAGAAGTAATTAGGATTAATATATTAAAAATATAATAAATTTTTTTAATAGAATACATTTTAATAACTTCGTGCTTGATTATATGGGTAAAGTGTGTATCATTTTAAAATATGTAAAATTGTGTCATTTTGAAAGAGAGAAAAAGATAGATAAAGGACAAGATCTATTTGACAAAAAAAATAAAGATGCGGGTCTCACCTCTTTGTGAGAGTGAAAAGATATAAGTTGTGTCATTTAAAAGGACAAACACTTTTCCCTTATTATATATGTAATTTTTCATAATTTCAAACATTAACTTTTACTTTTTAATCAACAATTATAATTTCATATTTTTTTAAATACATTCCTCACTTTAAATAAATAAGTCAAACCTCAAGCTTTGACTTCAGATAGCTTTCCACACGGTTTGAGGAGTCAATAAAGCATTTTGGGCCCGTTAACAAGGATTCAGGCCTCAGGCCTGTCTTATTGGTCCAGTAAGAGTGAAGATGAGACCCTCCTTCTTAATCCGAGCACGGGTCATTTAGAGAAAGAATATTAAAAACTTGATAACAAAGATCAAATCAGCAGAACACAAACGCTGGCCTCCTGCACCCAAAATGACTTCTGCTTCATTCATTCATTTTTCACTTCTGTTGCCTTTTACCTGTCCATGTAAATTGGTTCATAGGAATTTAAATACGTGGATAAATTTAAAATTTACCCTACATGATTAACACCTTTTTTTTCCTTAAACCCAATACAACTTATGTGATTTGACCTGTTTGTACAATATTTTTCTTGGTTTAATTTCCACCAATATGAGTCTTACCAGTTTCTTCTTTTGAATACAATAGTTCGATTCTTTTGTAGTTATCTTCTTGCTATTATAATTAAAAAAAAAGGTTTATCATCTATCATTTAATATGACCACAAAAAATTTCCTACACACACAACATTTTGTGGGGCTCGCAGCAAAAAAAAAATAAAAAATTCTGACACGTAAAACGAATCTTTATAACATAACACAATCACTTTCCCTAGAACATAACTTTTATGAAACCAAAAAAAAAAATGTAGTCGAAATTGAAGGATGTTTTCGTGATTCAGTAGTTGACAATTTTTTTTAATGAAAAATGATAATTCTAATATTATAATTTTAGCAATAGGTTTTTTAGGAACATAGTTTTAGCATTATTTTATGCTTATTTTCAAATCATAAACTTTGGTTTTTCTTCAAAACAAGGTAAATCATTTTTCCCTATAAAATATCTACTGACATATATAGTTGTAAAACGTAAAAAAGTATGTAAAAAGCCAAAGCAATAGACTAGAAGTGATAGAAAAATCAAGAATACTAGAGATGAAAGTCAGTGGACAAATAGAACAACGATCTTGAAAATAATGGTGCAATATTCTAATATCCTTTACTGAAATAACAAACCCTTTTAAATAGGGATTACAAACAACAGTTAGATTCCTAAAATAACGGCACTACTAGCAATATACAAATAACAATATACAAATAGCTGAGAAACCATGCATCTACTAAGGATCCCCTATTCTTTCACCAAAATAGTTCACTTCCAACAACAGTAATCATCTTCCACCACCCAATGACATCGAAATCCGGTTTATGCTATCAAAGCCATAAGTAATGCCACTTCCACCAGCACTATCTTCCACATTGAAAGCAGATGGTGCTGCTTTGAGCAAGTTCTCATTCTCTTCTGAAGACAAATTGACACTTTCCCACCGGTGCTTTTCCGTAACTCTTAGCCCCTCAAGTTCCATTGCCACTTCTTTCATTGTGGGTCTCTCCTCTCCCCTCACCCTTAAACACCTTTTTGCAATATCAGAAACTACCCTTAGTTGCTCAACATTTGCATCATCTGTTATATGGCTGTCCACAATGTTAAGTAACATACCCTCTTTCAGTGAAGAAAGGAAGTACACTGCAAGGTTTCTATCTTCCTCTGGCCTTTCAAATGAGAGTGCCTTCTTTCCTGTCAGTAACTCTGCTAAGACAACCCCAAAACTATAGACATCACTCTTCTCTGTTAAATTGCTTGTCTGAAAGTATTCTGGATCAAGATAACCCAGTGTCCCCTGCACTAAAGTGGTTAGCTGATTTTTATCAAGAGGAACAATCCTTGAAGCTCCAAAATCAGAAACCTTTGCAATGAGATTATGATCAAGTAGTATATTTGTAGTTTTCACATCTCTATGTATGATTGGTGTAGAAATAGAAGAATGCAAGTATGCAAGGGCCCCCGCAGCTTCTGTTGCTATTCTCAATCTTGTTTTCCATGTAAGTTTTATAGAATTGTTTTGATCATGAAGATGCTCATGGATAGTACCATTGGGGATGAATTCATAAACAAGCAAGGGAACTTGTGTCTCTAAGCAACATCCCAAGAGCTTTACCACATTCCTATGGTTGATTTGTGAAAGAACGACCACTTCATTGATGAATTGCTCAATCTGGCTTGGGTCACTGATTTTGGATTTTTTTATTGCTACAGTTCTGTTATCATGTAATATTCCTCTGTAAACTGTTCCGTGGCCACCTTGGCCTAGCACTCTTCCTTCATCAAAGTTGTTGGTGGCATCCTTTAACTCCGCCTCAGTGAAGACTTTAGCTGTTTCAGTTGACCCTCTATGCCTTGCTATCTGTTGTTGGAATACTAAGCCACCATTTTGTTGAAAAAATTGTTCTTTAAGTTTGATGAGCTTTCTCTTCTTCAATGCCCAATACACATAAAAGCTTCCCATGAGCAGTGCTATGACCATTACGCTCACACCTGGACATAAAACAAGTGGAAACATGGTCAACTTCATATTGTTGCCGATAACACATGTTGATATTTCCTGATCCAACATGCATAGCCTGAAGGACCAATGTTCTAAATGCAACCTGAATAGTACCAAAATCACCTTGAATATATGAATTTAAATTCACAACAGCAATCTATAACATTACTTTTGTTCAGTACGAATGAAAAATCTGTAAACAATATTCATTGTTATAGTAAACTAGCTAGGTTGACATGAATGTGCTGAAATTCCAGCAGACAACAATATACTCACTCAATGCAATAATCAGCATGATATCTCTCCTGGATTTGTGACGGCATGTAGTTTTCCCATCTCCTTCATATCCTTTCGGACAAGAACAGTTGTATCCCCCAATAAAGTTGATGCATTTTGCCCCAGCAATGCAGTCGTTTGATACCATGCATTCATTAATATCTATAAAAAAAAAATGTAAGCAATATTTATTAATAAAAAGTTTTAAACAAATAAATTTTGATCATAATAATTATAGAAATGAAGCAGAATCTAATAATCCCAACAAGAAATAAGAAATAATACCTTGGCAACCATTAGGTAGGTAAGGGTTTCCCTGAAAACCAGAAGAGCAGTTGCAAAGGTAACCAGGTCCATCCAATGAATTGAAACATTCACTGTTGTGTGACACACAAGCATAACTTGAAACATTTTTCTGAGCTTCTTGACACGTTTGGTTCCCCACTTCCCAATCCAACACAACAGGAAACGTTGTCTTCTCAAAGTTGACTAGGTCTGTGGAGGAGAAGTTGTAGGCTCCATCTTCAGCCAGAAAAGCATAACCGCAAGGATTAAAGTCAAGGACACTAGTATGGTTAAACACGCTCCCAGAACCAAAGGAGAAACCCGATAGACCTTCAGGTATTGAAGTCTCACAACAACCAGTGCCAGAGCAAGATCCATTAGCGACAATATCATCAAGCCTATTGCACAGAGAGATACATCCAGTGGTGTAGTTCTTTCCCTGATCAGATTCAACTCCGATAACAACTGCAAGCGTGTCACAACCAACCACGATGAACTTGTTTCGTTTTGAAGAGATGCGAAAATGTTTCTGACTGAGGTCTTGAAATGTTTGGTTCACACGCTTGCCTCCTACAGTGTAGCAATCACTGGCTACAGGATATGAAACCTGCAGTTCACCGTTGAGTGAGATATTGAGCACAGTTGTGTTACTTTCGCTCAAGAAAGGTGTGGGTGGTGAAGAGGTTTTGTTGCATGTGATGAGAAATGAGCTATCTAGTGAACATTCTTCGGTGGTGCCAAATGGGAAGGGAATGGTGAGGGAGCCACAGTTGTTGGGGCAGTTCGGGTTTGGTATTGGAATGGATTGAGTTTGAGTTGCTGAAAAAATGATCACAACAATTAGCAGCTGCAGCAGTTGTATAGCCATCGCTTTGTTTTTCAGACATAGCAAGTGCATAGCCATATAATTAAGATGACAGAGAAATCCAATTAAGGACTTTTGTTAATTTCTTATTTATTTATTGTTCTTGTAAAGTTCAAAAGGTCAAAAGGACGAAAAAATTTATTGTGTAATGTGGAGGAATGAATCAAACATGGCGGCCCTTGAAATTTATAATAATGTATTTGTAGTTTATATATCGAAAGCATATTTCTAGCCGAGGAGAAGAATTTTGTGGTCTGGATCACCATTGATTCAATGGTCCAAATTAATCAGGATGAGAGAAAAAAAATAAAATATAAACGTTCGTACAAGTGTCATTCATTGAATGAAAGCATCACGTGGGACCTAAAGCAGTAAATATTTTTTCCTAGCCGAGATTGGGTCAGAGACAAAACATTGGTATGTGAAAGCTAACTCCTGACTTTTCGGCCGGCGAAGGATGTAAGTAATAATCAAAGAAGCATCCTAATCAAAAAGTCTACCTGGAATTTTTGTCATTGCTAGTCTTTTTAGCCTAAAACCTATAATTTGTTTCATTTCTCCCCCACTGTATTTAAGGGTGTTCAAAATATCCAAAAGAACCAAATCCATCCATAACCAAACCGCTCTACAATTTAAAAACCGGTTATTTTTAAAACCGATTTCATATGAAACTACATTTTATTTTAAAATCTGGTTATTTACTAAACCATAAAAATATTTGGTTATCCATGGTTATCCATAATCAAACTACTCTACAATTAACGAACAAATAAGTATTATCTTTTATTTTGCCTATTATATTAGTCAATTGACTCAAACTTTAAAATAATAAATTAGCAAGAAAAGTTAAGCAGCTCAAGTAAATATATAATTTTGTCCGATGAAATTTTATCCAACAAAACTTATGTCGAAACTTTTTACAAAAATGTTTTTTGTCAAAAAAATTTACGGAAATACTTTTCATCGGAAATTTTTGACAGAAATTTGTTCCATTGAATCTTATGATAGAAATGTTTTTTGTTGAAAATTTTGCAGGAAATATTTTTTGTCAAAAATTTTCAATGAAAATGGGTTGTCAAAAATTTCAACGGAAATTTTTTCCATCAAGATGTATGATGAAAATATTTTTGTTGAAAACTTTTGAAGGAATTTAGACTCTGAAAGAATTTTGACGAATTTTTTTTTTCAGTCAAAATTTTTTACAGAAATATTTTGCGTTAAAATTTTTGAAGGAAATATTCTTCGTCGAAAATTTTGACGAATATGTTTTTTGTCAAATATTTTGAGGGAAATATTTTATCGAAATTTAGATTCCGTAAAGGATTTTGACACAAAAAAATTTTTGATCACAAATTTTTACGGAAATATTTTTCGTCGAAAATCTTCGTTGGAAATGTGTTCTGTTGAAGATTTTGGTGAAAATGTTTTCCGTAAAAGAATTTGACAGAAATATTTTCAGCCAAAAGTTTTTACGTTATTATTTTGAGCCAAAATTTTTTGATTGAAATATTTTTCCTTGAAAAGTTTGACGGAAATATTTCCGTTGAAAGTTTCAACGGAATTTAGATTCTATCAAGAAATTTTACTGAATTTATTTCCAAAAAAAATTATGCCAGTTATTTTGGCTAATTCTTGTTTCGTCTCTATTTTCTACGTAATGTGATTTTTATCAAAAAAAATTGTCACTATGTTCGACGAAATATTTTTCGTTGATAAATTCTGTCGGTATTTGAGACTTTTCTAATAATGTCACATTTAAAAATGTTTCACATTTATGTAGTTTTTACATTTTAAAGCTAAGGTTAGATAAGTAAGTTTTAATATTTCCCTCCTTAAACCCCCAAATTGGGGAAACTTTGATTTTAAGGGTGGGAATGGTTTTGGAGGATTTTGCAAAAATCCACAATTCTCTTCCCCCATTTTTTTAAACTCACAAACAAGGGAAGAGATTAATAAAACTCTCCCCTTCCCTTCCTTCCCCTCCAAAAATCAACTCCCAAACAAAGCCTTAGTAACATAAATCTTGAGAGAACGAAGAGCAATTTTTTTTTATGATTTTAAAATAATTCAATTGTTCTTCTACCAATCACTCTCAAAACAACGTGAAACAATTTCTATAAAAATCATTTCGTCTGGAGAGTTCCAAACCAATGCAGATTCTTGCAAGAAATAATTGGTCAACTACTTATAAAAATAGAATAATCCATCAAAAACCAATTTTAAATTTGTTAAAAAACTGATTTTGAACTTTATAACCGGTCTATGGTTCATAACCGGTTTTGATTTAAAACCTGTTTTAATTCAAAACCGGTTTTAAATCAAAACCGATTTTGGAACCGGTTTCAAACCGGTTTAGATAATCAAAAACCGGTTTTAAAAGAAAAAACTGGTTCGGTTTGAAAACCAAACCATTTAAAACCGGTTCGGTTCGATTTTTGTTAAAACCAGTTATGAACCGCTCCATACATACCCCTAATTGTATTTAACCCCTATCCTTATCTTCTCACCTATATATGATATTGGAACACTGACCAATCAAATTTAATGTAAAGTTATCCATGAGTATATTGAGTGATGAGAAAAGGGAACATGATGGGAGTGAAAGAGAAAAACAAAATAAATTACGGTCAGTTATTTTAATTAATTGTTTACATGTGAAAAAAAAGAAATGTTTTTGTTTTTGTTAAGTTATAAAAAGGAAGCAAGTACAAAAGTAAAAAGGTGGTGGGAGAAGGAAAAGTGAGGAGGAAGTGATAAAAGAATGTATGTGAATAGGCTGATCTTTATATTGGATTAATGTGCTTCAATCTCATACATGAAATTTAGTTACTTTCCAAACATTCTTACCCCTATACTAGGCCATGTTACAACCCTAAAATGATCTTTTGATCAAATTATGAATGTTATATGTATTTCTCATCTTTAGGAACTTGGGAACAAGATCAAGTCAATGGTAGTACTATTACACTGATGGATTGGGTGATTATACCACAAACACTTGAGTGACGAATGTATTGTTTATCTTAATAAGGGTGTTATGGACCTGGATAAGGCCCACACTCGCAAGAGGCCCAAACTATGCAAGCCCAAAGTTAAGCACTATAAATAGGAGCTAAAGACCATAGGTATGACTTATCTCTCTCTAACACTATTTTATGAAATCACAATAGCGCGCACACACACCCCTATGGCTAAGGCCCTTATATTGTGTGTCGTGATCCGCTGCCCCCAAGATACCTAGTTCATAGGTATCTAGAGAGAAAACATTAGATCCAACATCAATCATCTGACCAACGGTTAGACACATCTGCCACAGGCAGAACAGAGGGGTACTTACGTTAGACTGTATTTTCTCTTTGAAATTGAAAAGTATTGTTTGAAACTATCAAAACAGGAACTCATTCATGCTTAGCATAGTATTTCTCTTAAGCATTTGCTCTTAAGTTCTTGTTTGATGCAATGTTTTGTTTAAATTCCATGTGTTCTACTTAAAAGCTTACTTCCTTGCTTCTCATTATAAAGTCTTGTTTGTTGCTAAGGACAAAAATATCTAAATCTGGGAATTGTTTTATGCGCTTCCAGCTTAATATATTTTAACGGTCAAAATGAGAATTAATTCAATCAAAATGTAAATAAAAGACATGAAAATTATGATTAAATTGTCAATTCACTCTGAGGAGTATTTTCATGAAATTCTTTTATCTTTCTAGGAATTTCGAGCAACTGAAGAAAGACATGTCAGGAAGCTAAAATTGGAGCAAGAGAATGACAAAGAAGCTTTTGCACAATTGTGCTAAAAGGGCTAGTTTGGTGCTAGCAGCATCAAACTTTGGATTAGTCTTCGGCTTCATTGTGCTAAAGGTGCCATAATGGCGCTAATAACGCCAACCACATTAACAACCTCAGTCCCTTCGCGCCAATAGCGCAGGAATGGCGCTAACACTTCAACATATTTGCGCCACTAGCACGTTAATGGTGCTGGGAACACCAAGTCATATTAAGAGCTTATATTTTACAACGCTACTATTGCTAAGAGGACATCTGTTCAAAATTAAAAAAAAAAGGCTTGGGTCACGTGCTGATGGAAGATTTGATTGTGATTTTTTTTGGAGAATGATTTGATTGTGATTTGATTTAAGATTTGGAAGGAAATATAAAAGGGCTGCAGAATTTAGAAAAGGGGATCAAGCACAAACATATGAAGGAGGATATTTGAAGTTTAGAGAGAACGAAGATTGAAGGAAATTAAAGCAACTGTGGAGATCAACCTTCTTCCTTCCACTATTGCTTCATCTAGTTTTGTTTTCATCTTTTATTTTGTTTAAGCCATATATGTTTGGTTAGTTTTCTTTTGTAGTTAATGATATGGATCCAACGTGAGTCCTTATTTAGTTTAATTCTTTCATTAATGAATTGTCTCAAATTATTTGTGTTTGCCTTGTATTGCATGTTTAAATTCTTGTATAACTTGATCAATCATAGAGGAATAAAGAGGGTTAATGTTCACAATAGTCATATTGAGATCTTGATCTTGACATAGCTAGGTAGAACATCAATTATTGCATGATCTTGACATAGGCTTACGACTTAGTTTGAACGGGATTTCTAAGATGTTGTGATTTCAATTGGGTTAAAGGGTTAAAGAACTAAGGCATTAGGATTTAACCAACTAATTCTTAGATGATGAATTGTTTGAACTAATTGGGATGAGATACTATTGAGTTGAATTAATTCAATTAGGGAGGATTAGAGGTGAAATAAACCCTAAGTGGAGTTGTTTTTCTTGATTTTAAATTCACTTTTAATTACCTAAATTTTGTCCTTACAATTGATTACTCTTAGCTTTTGTTTTCTTGTTACTTTTTAATTGGTTTTATATCAATTTAAATATTACTTTTTCAAAATCTCCTTTGAATTGTCCAAATTAAGGGAAATAGTTAAAAACAGTGCTTAAAATCCCTAATTCTCATAAAAACGATATCTTATTTACTATTTTATTATTTTCACAATCGGTATATTTTTCATAAGTGCTACATGTCTTCTGTTACAAGATAGACTTTGAATTTCTTGCAAAGAAAATAAAAAGGTGGGGCCAACTATTTTTTTTTAAGTAAACGCACGGATAATATTTTAATATGTGTGTGGGAGATAATCAGTTTCTCTTACAATACAAGAAATTAGTTTTTACTGTAATAGGAGAAACTAATTGCACATATTATTATTATTATGGGTTCGCTTTTTCTGTAGTTATTGCAGATAAGTTATTTGCAGTAAGTCCAAAATGACGTCATTTTGAGGCGAAAATCATGGTATTTTTGTAGTTTTAATTTATTTTAGAGTTATAATAGTCTTTATATTTATAATCTTTTAAGATTTCAATACCAAAACGACGCCGTTTTGGGAATAAATGCAAATAACTTATCTGCATTAACTGCAAAAATATTTTTCCCTATTATTATTTGAAAACAATGTTTAAAAAAACCAAATTACAAAATAATTTACCCATTTAGAATTTTTTTTGGCACGTTGAAGTGAGCCATTTTATTTTTTTGGTTGCTTGCCATCCCTACCATACAGGCTACATAAATCCCACTACCGCTGCTCACACACAAGACATATCTACATTTGCGGCTAAAAAAATGTAATATTATTATGTAAATAAAAAATTATAAAAACATATCATTTTTAAATTTATTTATTAATATATAACAATTAATCGCGTTCATAATTAGGGATGTGCATGGATCGAACCGAACCGGTTTTTTTGAAAAACCGAACCGAATTGGTTTAAATGGTTCAAAATCAGACACGTTCAAGACCGGATTGGAAGTAGCGAAACCGGTTCGGGTCGACCCTCTTTTGAAAAGAAAAAAATTAAAAATTTATAAAATAAAGTTATAAAAATTAATTTGAAAATGGTTCGGTTCGGTTCGAAAACGGTTCGGTTATGAAACCGGTTCTAAAAACTGGTTCGGTTCTTAAACCGGTTCTAAAAATCGGTTCGGTTCATAAACCGGTTCTTTAAAAACCGGTTCGGTTCATGAATTGGATTTTAAAAACCGATTATTTTATGGGGCGGTTCGGTTCGGTTCATGGTTCGACCCACTTTTTTGGTTATTTTGCACATCCCTATTCATAATGAGGCAAGATTGATCGAGTCCAAAATCAGACATTGTTTATTTAGCCTAAAATGGGTTTATTTTTGGTATTCTCAAAACTTGAGATTTGTATTACTTATTTATTTTATTTTATTTTCTCTTCCCTTTCCTTAATTTTTTCTCTCACCTCAGTCTCATTCAAAATTTTGTGGTCTCGGACCACTATAAATTCGCTCCGTAAGAGGACAGCGTCGTCTCTCATTTTGAGTTCTTCTCTCTCCGCTTTGATTGGTTCCTTTGCAATTTATCGCGTGGGATGTTTGGTAGAGGATAAATTTTTATTTATCCAAGAATTACGATTTTCAGAAATATGATGAAAACATTTAGTTTATAATAATATCCAGAAATAAAAAAAAAAATTCCGGTATTCCTAAAAAAACCTTATATTCAAATTTTTTCGGTGAATTTTTCTAAATTTGTGAAAACCTAAATGTTTTCATCATATGAAAATTGAGATTTCCAGAAAAAAAAATTCTCCTCTATCTAATACCCCTTAGGGGGCGTTTGGTTGAAGAGAAATTTTTTAAATACTAGGGAAATATAATTGATAGGAAAATGGTAAGAAAGTGAGATAGATAGGAAAATGTTTGGTGGGAAAAAACTTTATTGAGAAAAATTTTTAATTCAAAACCTCACCTCCCAAAACGCTTTCTCAACAGTAAATAAATCTATCATTCCATTCCAAAATCTAAAAACTCATGCAAATTGGAGATTTCTAGGCAAGCCAAAAATTTTCTCTCTATCTGTAAATTTTACAAATTTTAATTGAATTTCATCAATTTAATATTAATAAGATATGCCAATTACGTTTTCAGCGAAACGCTTTCTAATGTGCCTTGGAGTAAGACGGCACACGTCCATGCACACTGCAGGATCAACACTTTCAGTTATCTAGCTCATTAATCACATGGTCAGGAGTAAAAGACACTTTGAAATAGTCTTCAGAGCAGTGAGAGTGAGTCCACTATTGTTTTCGTAATTTTTTTATTTATATAAATAATATTTAAATACACAGATCACAGTACCAATTAACATGCGTGCTCTTTTTTATTTTTTCTCAAAGAATAAAATGTCAATTTATTATGTTTATCTGTTCAAATGACAGAAAAATTGAAAGACAACAAAGTGACACATTTAAAGTAAATGATATTGACCAATTAAATGGTCCCAATTTCCACTCCCCACTATATGATATGTATTCCATTACTCTCTCTTAACTTCCCAATTCATATAATTACCTATCAAACATAGCATGAAACTACTAAGTCACAAGTTAAATTATTCATTATGTGCACAATCTCCCAGGACACTTCATCTATATATGCCTCCTTATACACCTAAGGAAAAGATCCATCTTATAACTTATCTTACATTTATTGCTCTCAATCATAAATACTTAGCATACAACATTCATCATTTCATATACCCTGAACATTAAATAACATATCAAATAAAATGCGAGATATCAGTTTTAATATACTAAAAAGGCATTTCATGCTAAATTAAAATTTGAAATTGATTACCAAAAATAAAATAAAATTGAAATTAATTTATTTTTAATTTAATATGCAGACTTTTAATACCTCAAAATAAGAGCAAGTACACTCATCTATAATATGAGACGAAGATATTGACTGTATGATCTATTTTATTTTATTTTATTTTATTTTATTTTTACCGGTTCATCAATCTGTTAATTAACAAATAATATTTGATGATAGTATTAAAATTGTATGTTGAATTGTTGATATTATATTAATGCTGTTGGCAATGTAAAGTTACTTAAAGTATTACATTATATGCATGATTGCATTACGCGTGTAATTATATAATTTGAATACTTAATTGTCAATTTGTAATCAAGATTGCAATGTTGATTAGTTTGTAGCTACGCCCATTTTAGATAACTTTAATATTAATGTCACCCTGTGATGATGATAATTGAAATACTAAACAAATAATGAAGCGCGATGAAGATGACCGTAATATCCTTTTAAATTCTAAATATATTTTTAGATTTTGATAAATTAATTTGTTACTTTGTTTACTATAAAATTTATAATTAATTCACCAATATATAAAATATTATTTTAAACATAAAATTTAAAAAATAATTTAACAATTTTTTCAATTGATATGATTTTATTCAAAATACAAAGAAATAATATATATGTTCTAAAATTGTAATGCCGACTAGATCTTCTGTGACTATTATTATTTAATAAAAGTAATAAAGAAATATTTAAAATTAAATTGGGAATTTTTAGGATTGGAATTAATTCATTAAAAATAAATAATTAGAGAAAAATATTTAAATATCAATATTATAAAAACCATTTAAAAATTGAGACCGACGTGTTGGAAGATTCACTAATTTTTTTTTTAATAGTAAAAACGATCTTTCTTTTTGTTGGGCTTTTCTCTCCTATATTAATTTAATATGCTGATTTATTTTTTTATATTCCTTTAATCTCTTGTTATTGAACAATCCATTAATTAGGTACGATATCATTAAGCTTGTTGCAAAAAGATACACATCCAGTGGGGTAATACTTCCCCTGAAAATGAGTCAGGTTGAGGTCCTGAGTTGTTTGACTCACAAGCCTGGCATTATTAGTGTAGTAATCGCTGGCTCCTGGCCATGGAGTGCGGAGTTCGCCGTATGGGTGTTCGTAGTCTGGATTGCATCGGTTTTGAAAGTAAAAACTATTTGATCCAATCCCTTTGGTTTGATCATGTAATCATTTATTCGGTTTAGATTTTTTCTCAAATCCGATTCAATTTTTTCCAATTTAGATCGGATCGGTTTTCAGTTTTTTGAAAATCGTGAAATTTGTTTCATGGTTATTGTGGAAATAACATCTTTTGTATATATTGACTTTATGAATTTTATTTATTCTTTAAATACAAAACCATCAGTAAATGATAATATAGTTTTTTATTTTTGAGCAATGAGATATGAAGCTCTACATAAATGAAATTTTGTTAATCAGATGTGACTAGGTTTTTTCTTGGGTTTAGTTGATGGGTTAATGGATCTTGGGTTTAGAAATTTTTTGGCTATGATTGGGGAAAGACCCAAGTAGATAGAGGGAATTAATATATTAGATCGGTTTTCATCAATCAATCCGAAAACCGATCCAATCCAATTAAAATTTGCGATTTTTTTTCGGTTTTCGATTTCTCGATTTTCGGTTTATTTGTTTTCGGTTTTTCGGTTTGGTTATCGCGATTTGAATCGGTTTGGATTGGTTGATGAACACCCCTAGTTCGCCGTTGACTGAGATGTTAAGGAGTAAGGACACTCAGATTACCTATGAAGCACCGACACTTCAAAACTCCTGACGTGTCGTGTCCGACACTTCCCGACACTCTCAGACACTCGGACACTCCAACACGCGTTATATAAATTCAAAAAAAGGTTTAAAGATTGGATTATGTTGAATTTTTAGTTCCAACTATTAGATTGGTTGGATTACGATTATTATTTTATTGAGTTTAATATAAATATTTGTGATATCTTATGTTTCTTTGTAAAATTTATGAATATTATAAGTTTAGATTCATTTTTTTGTTAAATTATTGAATATTAAATATAATATACATTACATAAATTTAAAATATTATTTAATATCAAAACGTGTCCTAGCGTGTCGAAATCTAACATTTTTTAGAATTAACGTGTCGGAGTTTCGTGTCGTATCGTGTCACGTGTCCCGTGTCGGTATCGGTGCTACATAGCAGATTACTGTGTGCCATGAAAGGTGTTTGTTAGAAATCAAAGAACTTTATAGAATATTAATTCATTTGTATTTCTTCTACCTCAATAGAGGTCATTATATACAAAGTCCTAGAGTTACAAATCAGACATAAATCAGGCTACAAATCAGCCATAAATCAAGGAAGAAAATTACAAATAATTAGGAAATTAAAACTCCTAAAATCTCTCCACATAATTCCTACAATCACTCTATGTAACAGATTCCCTTTAATTGCTACATAAATTGGTCAATCAAATCAGAAATTAAATCTTTTCAATTATAAAAATTACACAACTCAAAACTCCCCCTCAAGTTGGAGTATAGATGTCAATCATGTTCAACTTGTCAATTGCACCTTGAAAAGCTCTTCCGGAAACAGCTTTAGTAAGTATATCATCTAATTGATCTTCAGATTTAACAAATGGGAACTGTATGATTTTCTGATCTAGCTTCTCCTTGATAAAATGCCGCTCAATCTCCTCATGTTTGGTTTGGTCATGTTGCATAGGATTATTTGTTATTTCAATGGCAGCCTTGTTATCACAATGGAGATTCATTGGTTTGTCATAACAAATTCTCAAGTCTTTTAATATGTTGTTGACCCACAATAACTCATATACTCCTTGAGCCATGCCTCGAAATTCAGCTTCTGCACTTGATCTTGCTACTACTTTATGTTTCTTGCTTTTCCAAGTATCTAAATTACCTTCCACGAAGGTGAAATAGCCTGATGCATTTGGAATGCCTTGTTGTTTTATCTCCAGCCCAATCAGAGTCAGTGTAACCTTCAACACATGTGACATTGTTTTTTGAGACCAACAATCCTCGGCCAGGGGCACCCTTTCAGTACCTTAGAATTCGTTGCACTACATTCATGTGATCTACCTTGGTTTGTGCATAAAGCGACTTGCAACACTTACAACATATGCAATATCTGGCCTCGTATGAGACAAGTATATCAGTCTTCCAACCAACCTTTAGTACTGACTAATATTTGCTAGCTTTTGATTCAGAAATATTCCAAGCACATGATTCATCTCAATCGGTGTTTCTGTTGGCTTACACGCGAGCATTCCAGTCTCAGTGAGGAGATCTAGTACATATTTCCTTTGTGAAAGATAAATACCTTGTTTTGATCTTGCTATCTCAATTCCCAAGAAGTATTTCAAGTCTCCTAGATCTTTCATTTCGAATTCACTTGCTAGTTGCTTTTGCAGAAGCTTCATCTTATCTATGTCATCTCATGTCAGGACCATGTCATCTACATAGACAATCAATATGGTCATTTTTCCTTCTTTGTGTTTAATGAACAAGGTGTGGTCAGCATTGCTTTGTTGATATCCAAATCTCCTCATTGCAGAAGAAATCTCTCAAACCATGCTCTAGGGGATTGTTTAAGTCCATATAAGGCTTTCTTCAATTTACAAACTTTATTCTCGCTAAAAGAACTTTGTTTGACACCTGGTGGTATCCTATGTACACCTCTTCTTCGAGGTCTCCATTTAAGAATACATTCTTTACATCAAATTATTGTAGTGGCCAATCTCTATTTGCAACTATGGACATCATTATCCGGATTTTATTGAGTTTAGCTACTGGTGCAAAGGTTTCTTGGTAGTCTACTCCATACTT
This sequence comes from Gastrolobium villosum, assembly GCA_032173675.1. NCBI lineage: Eukaryota > Viridiplantae > Streptophyta > Magnoliopsida > Fabales > Fabaceae > Gastrolobium > Gastrolobium villosum. The sequence continues at coordinate 25,773 of JAVKPL010010914.1, forward strand.
TTGCGAGTATCCTTTTGCCACCAGTCTAGCTTTGTATCTGTTAATGCTTCCATCTGCCTTAAGCTTTACAGTAAACACCCACTACATCCAATGGTTTTTTTTCATCTGGTAAGGGCACGAGCTCCCATGTAGAGTTCTTTTGCAAGGCCTCCATTTCATCATTCATTGCCTTCTTCCAATTCGGATACTCCAATGCATCCTGTACATTACTAGGGACAAATATACTGGACAATTGATCAACAACAAGAGCATATGACTCAGACAACCTGTGATTAGACACGTAATTACTAATAGGATATTTAGCTTTAGCATTGGGAGGTTCATACAATTCCTTTGGGACACCCTTATTGATCCTATGTGATCTTCTGAGAGTTACGTCACCAGAATCAATCATGGTTTCAGTAGGAATATTAGGAAACACAATGACACTTTCAGTGGGTAGATTATTATTCTGAAAGATATTTTCTTCAAGAGGGGTAGGATTAGAAATTACCTCTATTGGATTATGGTAGTCCCGGAGAGATCCCTCAATTTCTGGTGTTAAGCAAGGTATTTATGCTGTTACCGGAGAGTCAGAGTGTAAGACTTCAACATTCTTCACACCTGTATATGTTGCTCCAGTTCCTCCTCCATTCAAGGTGGCTAATTGGTCTTGCTCTTCATAGTAACTCTCCCCTGAAGAGGAGACCCAGAAACTCTCCTTGAATAATAAGGTTCGAATTCCCGAAAAGAGACATCTAAAGTGATATGTACTTTTTGTTGTTGGGGGTCATAACACTGATATCCTTTCTGAACATCAGAGTAAGCAACAAACACACACCTTTTAGCACATGGATCTAGTTTGTTACGCATTACTTTAGGAATATGGACATAAACAGTGCAGCTAAACACACGAGGCTCAAGATTGGGAATATGGGGAACTGAAAGTAGTGATTCAAACTTCTGTTGCGGAGTCACAAAGTTGATGACACTAGAAGGGGTATGATTAATCAAATAAGTAGCAGAGCGAATGGCTTCACCCCAGTAAAAACGGGGCATATTCATGCTAAAGAGAGAAGCACGAACAACCTCCATAAGTTGTCTATTATGCCTTTCGGTCAAACCATTTTGCTGTGGTGTATAAGTACAAGAGGTCTGATGCGTAATTCCCTTGTGATTCAAGAACTGCACAAAAGATTTATCTGTATATTTGGTCCCCTTATCAGACTGTAAAATTCGGATCTGGCATTGAAATTGAGTGGCTACCATTTGGTGAAAGGTTTGGAAGGCTATAAATACATCACTTTTCTTATGCAACAACATGACCCATGTCATTCGAGTACATTCATCTATAAATGTCATAAAGTATCGAGCTTTAGACAGGGAAGGGACATCAGTCGGTCCCTAAACATCTGAGTGAACAACTTCAAAAGTAATCGAACTATTATTACTACTAGGAGAATAAGAAATATGATGGCTTTTTGCTAGTTCACATGTGTTACAATGGAAATCATCAATGTTCAAACTAGAGAATAAACTTGGATGCAATTTTTTCAAATAGCCAAAAGAGAGATGTCCTAGTCTTTTCTGCCAAAGCCAAATTGTTTATCGAGCCTTATCTTCACTACTTGCATGATTGACATCTCCCAATTTATTCTGTCTCTTTCCGGTGACATCTAGATAATAAAATTTGTCACGCTTAACACCATAGCCAAGAGTCTTCCGAGTGGAAATGTCCTGGAAAATGCAAAATGAGGGCCAAAAGGTGACAGTACAGTTGAAGGTATTAGTAAGTTGTGCTACAGAAAGTAAGTTATATTCAAGGGAAGGGACAACCAAAACAGAATTCAAATGAGGATGTTCAGATAGGATAAGAGATCCTTTACCAGTGATAGAAGAGGTACTACCATTAGCAGTAGAAACGAATAATTGGGAAGAAGGGAAAAAATAATGCAACTTACTAGAATCCTTTATCATATGATCAGAAGATCCAGTTTTAATTATCCAAATATCATCTCTAGAACATGCAGGGAAAAAATGAGGTTTACCAACAGTACCCGAGTAAGCAGCATTGGTAGTGGGCTGTTGGGTACTTTCGTCAGAGGTAGTGGCCATTGCTTTGATGTGAGATTGATTTCGCAGTCCCTTTGCTAGATTAGAATAAAGGCTCTGATATCATGTTAGAAATTAAAGAACTCTATAGAATAATAATTCATTTGTATTTCTTCTACCTCAATAGAGGTCATTATATACAAAGTCCTAGAGTTACAAATCAGACATAAATCAGGCTACAAATTAGCCATCAATCAAGGAAGAAAATTACAAATGATCAAGAAATTAAAACTCCTAAAATCTCTCCACATAATTCCTACAATCACTCCATATAACGGATTCCCTTTAATTGCTACATAAATTGGTCAATCAAATCAGAAATTAAATCTTTACAATTATAAAAAATATACTACTCAACAATGTTTATTTTATTTCTTCCGCTTGTAATGGACACTAGATTGACAAGTATTTATTTTTTCCATTATTAGATTTTAAAGTCTACAATTATTTAAAAGATAATATGTGTTTTAATTTTTATTTATAATTTAATTTAATTTATTTGTTTATATGATAGTATTTATTTATATAAATATAAATCATTCTTTTTATTTTAACATGTTAAGAGACTTAATTTAATTTAATTTATTTTTGACAACATTGATAAATTGAGTAAAAATAATTTAAAAGAAAATTTATAAAATGGTTAATATTTAATTTTTATAAAATATTTTCGTTTCACTCTAGATATTTTAATAGTCGATTTCATAATTAAAAGGAGTATTGTGATTTTATTTCATAATTAACTTGGTTTTTTTATATTTTCAAAAAGTATCACTTATGAAAAACAAAATATAGCAATGAAATCTTATTAAGTTTTATTTATTTTGTTGAAAAATCTATTATTTCTTAAAAGTGAAGGTTGTTGAAGAAGAATGCATCCGATATGTTAAATGGGAAAAGGAAATAGCAACACATTTTGGTAGATATCAATTGATGTCCAAAATTTTAGTAGATTTGACAAATTTATTTTAGGTTTGTGCTTCTCTACTCTAAATTCGGAATTGTGACTCTTTGAAATCAAACCCATTATTGTTTGGACATATCAAATCTTGAAGTCTAACTCAATCGCCACTGGATCAATAACTCTTGCGGTGATGGAGCCACACTATGTTTTGAGTTGCTGCAAAATGGATCATAGCTAATGGTAGCAATAGCTGGTTTGAGTGCATTCTCATAATTTGTTTGAGGGTTTTATTGTCTTTAAGGGTGACAAAATGTGTCGCCAGGTCGAGTTCCTTTGGAGTCATGATCTAATTCCTAGGTGAAATACTTTTATTCCACCATATTGCCTGTGGGTATTCATTTGTAGGTAAAATTTCAAAGTTGTACATGATATGTTGTAGGTCACAAGTTAACACGCAAAAATAAATATTTAATTTTAAAAAAAAAGCTTTAAAATAGGGAAACACCTTAATGAAATATACGGGTTGACCCATGACCCACAATAGATTAGCAGGTCCACCTATGACATGACATAATAATAATTAATGTTATTTTTTAAATTCTGACACGGTCCATTTTAACCCACAAAATATGATATTTTGATGTGCCGCAAATCATAACATTTTTTCCCACCTCTAATTACATGTGATAAACCCATGAGGTATTTTTACTTAATTACCTCGAGCCTTCAATCGGAGGTGAAATTAATTCACCATCATGATTTAAGGGTAAATTTTTTTTTTTGCCTGTAGCTCAAATTGATCATTCCTTGGGTTCACCCCTTATGTTTAAGTTGATATATTCTAAGATTTTATTTATTTATTTTGTTTGTAAAGGTAGCTAAGGGAAGAAATGTCCAATTCAAAAGGATAGTTAATTAATGAATTTTAGGGTGTACATGACAACCATTCTATTTCTTATTACTGTTCTTTAAAAGAAACAATTCTTTTCTATTTCTGTGCCTTGGAACAATTTCTGGAAAAAAAAAAATGTGTTTGATATTATGTTCTATTTTTATTCTGAGAATTAGAATTGTGTTTGATAACATAACGAATAATAAAATAAAAAATCATTCTTATTAAGCATAAATTTTTTTTGGATCATCATTTTCCTTTTCATGTGGTGGTGGTGGAAACCTATGAAGCACCGAAACTTCAAAAACTCTGACGTGTCGTGTCTGACACTTCCCGATACTCCAACATGCATTACAAAGATTCAAAGAAGGGATCAAATGTTGTATTATGTTCCGTTTTTAATTCAAACAATTAGATTTATTTGATTATGATTACCATTTTATTGAGTTTAATATAAATATTTGGAATATTTTATGTATCTTTGTCAAATTGATGAATATTATAAGTTTAGTTTCATTTTTTTATTAAACTATTGAATATTAAATATAATATGCACTATATAAATTAAAAATATTATTTAATATCAAAACGTGTCCTAACGTGTCAAAGTCTAACAATTTTTAGAATTAACGTGTCGAAGTGTTGTGTCGTGTCATGTTGTATCACGTGTCTCGTGTCGATGTCGGTGCAACATAAGTGGTGACAATGATGATAGTGGTACGACAACAGCGGCAACAATGGTGGTGGTGGTTGTGTCGAGATAATAGTGGTGATGATGGTAATGGTGGAAAGTGATTGAGAGAGAAAAGTGTTTATCATTTTGTGCCCGGGAACACAAAAAGTATTTTTATTTTTATCTGTTTCCGAGTACAAAAATTGAATCGGTTTCTTCTTGGAAACACAAAAAGATAAATTGATTTTTTCAAACATAATTTCTCGGGAAAAAATTAAAAAATAAAACTGATTTTGATTAAAGTAAATCTAACATTTGAAGATATATATTTTTTTAATTTAATTTAAGATATATTATATTTTTAGTTTATTAAGATTTAATAATTGATAAATCACTAATTATATATTATAAAAAATTATCAAAATTTAATTATAAATATATCATTAATTAAGCACTTTACAAGATTAACTCACGTTTAAAATAATGTTTTTTTTCTTCGAAACGGATTTTGTTCTGTACTGCAGGAACAGTTCAAATTTGGCTGCGACTGAAAATTTCAAAGCGTTTACTTCCATGAAGACTTTGTATTGATGTTGATAGGGTGATGTGATCACCGACACTTGTATTAACTATTCTGTATGACATAGTTTTCTAACTCAAATAATTTCTTCAATCTAATTTCATAAAACTTAAATATTCAATATTATAAAAAGGTTTTATAAGAGTTATTTTGTAGGAAAAGTGATTGTATAAAGTTATAAAGATTCATTTTGTGTGTCGTAATTTTTTTTTGCTTCAAAAAATGTGGGCCCCACAAAATGTTGTGTGTGTAGGAAATTTTTTTATATTATGTTAAATGATGAATGCAAATCTATTATAAAATTACTCCCGATGAGTGTTACTGATTTATGGATCTCAAAAAAAATTATGGAGCCCAATTTATTCCCTGAAAAACAAATAACTCACGGTCTCTATGAAATTTCAAATAAATCCATGTTAGTCCTTTTGTGGGATTAGCATAGTTTTTTTTTTAATTTCAGTGTGATCAAGATTTTGATTAATTAGGTCTATTTTGACTTTTAGAGGATCATAAATCAACTTTTTTCTTAAATGATTAAAATGGATACTGTAATTTTTGATTGAGATCCAAAAAATACTTTACTCATATATGTATGTATTTATATTATTTTAATTTGTAATATATTATTATTTATATCTATAAATAAATTTATCAAAATTAAATTATTAATACACCATTAATTATATAACTCACGTTTTTAAAGTTTTATTTTCCCCCCGCGAAAAGGACGGGCTTTTGTACCGTACTGTAGCAACAATTCAAACATGGCCGCGAGCCTGCGACCCAAGTTTATTATAAGGAGTTTTGGTATTAGATAAATTTTTTGATATCCTGGAATTACGATTACCTAGAATATAATTGGAACAAAAATTGTGTGAGAATGTTACAAAAAGGATGTTTGGTAATTGTGGGATATGAACGAACGTTGAACGATGTTTACAAGCACTATGACAATTGATGATAACATCGAGGATATGCAAGATGAAGATAGATAAAGTGCAACATTAGGTCGCAAACCTCATATGGTCGGTCTTGCCATTTTGTTTTGTTATTTTGTTGCCAATTGGTCTTTACTAAAAGAGTTTATCTTTTATAAAAAAAAAAAGAGTTTATTTTTAGGAGGGTACTTTCGTAAAATATTACAATATTCCCAGTAATATTTTGTTATCAACCAAACAGCCCTTCAGACAAATTTACCAATAATTCCGGTAATATTTTGTCCTACCAATTGGCAACAAAATAACAAAACAAAACGGCAAGATCGACCATCTGGGGTTTGCGACCTAATGTTGCATTTTATCTATCTTCATCTTGCATATCGTGGATGTTATCATCAATTGTCATAGTGCTTGTAAGCATCGTTCAATGTTCGGTCATATCCCAAAATTGATTTTGTGTCTTTACTTTGCAAGCATGTTGAGATCGAGGGTAATATAGTCTGAGAAATAGCATCCAAAGAATCCAAGAAGTGGGAACTCACAATTACCATGTTCTAAAGGGGAATCAGAAATCAGAATCGGTAGTGTAAAATGGATTCCAGGGAATAAACTATATCTAGTAATATTTTCTGATTTTCTTCTACCAAATGTGTGCATAAATAATTCCCACTTCCATATTCCTGGACATCCACAATATTACTCCATACCAAAGAGCCCCATGCGGTTTTCCATAAAGCCTTTGGATTGATGTAGATAAGGTGATTTGTTCAAGTAGACTTGTATTATAAAAGGCAGTGTTTTTTTAACTCAAATAATTTTTTTATGAAATTATCCTTATGAGTTAATTGAATTGTCATGTAAGGTTTTTCAGGAAAGCGTTTGGGTAAATTTAGGGGTGTAAAAATGGGTTGACATGATACGAATTCGACACAATACAAATTTAACACGACACGAATACATCAACATGAACACGACACGACACGAATTTGACATGACATGAATACATCAACATGAACACGACACGAATTTTTATTCGTGTCAAAATCTTCAACACTGACACGACTCGAATTTTTTGAGGGTTGACACGACACGATACGAATAACACCTAAAATAGGGGTCAAAACGGTAATTGAAAAAAAAAAAAAATCGATTGAAATTAAAAAAAAGTAAAAATATAATAATAATAATAATAATAAATTAAAAATGAAATAATAAAAAAAAATACGGATCAACACGAATACGAATACATCAACACGAACACGACACGAATTTTTTACATGTCATTTTTTCCAAATACGAACACGACACAAATTTTTTTGCGGGTCAACCCGAACACGAATTTTCGTGTCGTGTCACGGGTCGACCCGCGTGTCAAAACCTATATTGACACCCCTGGTTAAATTTATCTTATTCTAATGTTAGGCTATTATATAAACCTCAATAAAAAGTTTCAATCATAAGAATTACTAATAAAAATTGAACTTAAAATCTTAAATTTAAATCTAATATAATTTATAAAATTATATTTCATTTTTAAAAATAGTACTAATTTTGAAGGTTTTGAAACACACAATTAATATAATTGGTGAGTGCTTTGCATTTAATTTACCTAAACTAATATCTTCTTTGAGTAGAAGTGACTCATTTATGAATACAAAATTAAGTGTTTACATGTTGATGCACTCTCCGAGAGAGAACGCTCAAGAAAATGCAAGAAACAGAACAAGAAGAATTGTATTATGACATTCGATGGTTTTGTCTATATGAATACATACTTTTTATATCATACCCTACATATATGCATCTAATCACCATTCAAATACCTTCATCTAACTACCATAATAGCTTCTTCGGAATTTACGGAACTCACTCCTCAAGCGAAGTCCTTGAGCCACGTTGGCATCTTGGGCTGAACACTAGCAACAGACCTTGTAACCCTTCTAGGCCCATTACCCTCATCCAACACTGCATCATTACCCCTAATAACAATGACCTTGTCCGCAAGGTCAAGATTCGGATAAGCTTGATGACCTGAACAATTGTAAACGGACCAAAAAAAATGTTTGGCAAGCTTGTGATTGCCAATGTAATTACTCTATTAGAATATATCAATTAGACTCTGGATATAAGACATAGTTGTTTAGAAGCCCAATTAGTCTCTGAATAATAAACTCTACAACGCTTCCTAATTAGGCCCAATAACAACATATGTTAGAAACCCAATTCAATGTGATCATAATGGGCTAGTTGCAATAATAATATTGGAATATCCATTAAATCGATTAATTTTAAAATACAAAACTAATTAATTAATATTCATGTATAAATAAAATTTCTAACATATGTTGCTATTTTAAGACGTGTTTCCCAAGAAAGTTGGGTGGCTTTTGCACTATTTTGGGGCACGTTTGGTGCATAGTATAGGATAAGATATGATAGTATAAGACCTTATAGTATAAGGCCTGATTGTATAAGACCCGATTGAATTTTAATACTATCCAGCATTTGGCACGGTATTGTATAAAATAATATATTATATAAAATAATATCATCTAGTATTTGGTAATGCACTTTATAATGTTATATAGGATAAAAACAAATATTTTTAATAAATAATTTATATAATTCTTTAAAAAAAATGTCATATGATATAAATTTTTATTAAAATTTATTGATCAGTGTGTCCAAAACATAAATTAATTTTTATAAAAATAAAATTTTCAATATTTTAAAATTAATATATTGAAAAATTAATTTTTATTTTAATATATTAATATTAAAATAATATATTAATTTTTGAGAATTGCACTGGTTAACGATGTTAATACATTAACCTCTTAGGCCTTATCCCTCCCTCTTAGGCCGGATAAAGTTATACATCATTTTAATGTATTAAGCGATTCTGGTGTATAAGCTCATACTATACGATGGTCACACCAAACAACTAAAAATGTCATAATGTATAATATAAGTTTATACTATCATACCTTATACGTCACAGCAAACGGTTCATTGTGGATGTGGTCAAAGAGGGTTCCAATATTCACAAATTCATAAATCAGCAACGGCATTTCTGTCTCTAAACAACAACCTAGGAGTTTGACTACATTTATGTGGTTAATTTGGTAAAGTACAACCACTTGATTGATGAATTGCTCAATCTGGCTATGGTCTACTAGTTTGGATTTCTTTATAGCGACAACTTCATCGTTTGGAATTATTCCCTTAAAAATTGTAACGTATCCTCCTCTGCATATAATTCTGCTTTCATGAAGATTTTCAGTGGCTTTCTTAAGCTCTCGTGCAGTGAAAAGTTTGGCTGTACCAGTGGGTCCTTCTATGGTTGAAATTTGCCGCTGTAAAATTAAGCCACCACCTACATTGGCAAAATAGCTTGTTTAATCAGTCTTTTTTTTTGGTGAAAAGTTTAATCAGTCTTTAATTTAGCTATGGTTTTGCAAATGTGTCATTCACAGTTGTTTTTCATTTACTTTATTTTAAAGATGAACTCTCTCTTGAAATTACACTTCATATTATATACTTGCAAACAAATGTTACTTCTATTACAAAGATTTTCTCCAGAAAATATCTACTGACATATAGTTGTAAAACGTCAAAAATAGGCTTAAAAATATGTAAAAAGCCAAAGCAATAGACTAGAAGTGATAGAAACATCAAGAATACTAGAGATGAAAGTCAGTGGACAAACAGAACAACGATCTTGAAAATAATGGTGCAAAAATCTTCATGTTTTTGTATGCCTTCCTTTTCCTTTGTATTTGTCTTATTTATTTATAACTCCCAAGTAGGTTAATGCAAATGTCTGAACATGAACATTTCATTTAGACTCAGATTGGAACACTCGTCAATATCTTGTAAAAACACAACTCAAAAATAGTTAATACTCTATTCAGTTATTGAGAAAACAAATTATAAAAGAGACTAATTACAACTTTGTAAGAACATAGTGTGTACCTTGGCATCCACCAGGAAGGTAAGCATTTCCCACATAACCTTCTAAGCATCTGCAGAGGTACCCTGGTCCATTGTCAGAGTCAATACATACGCTATTTGCTTGGTAGGCATAACTGGTCAAGTTCTTCTTAGCTTCTTAGCTTATTTGCAAAGCCATATATAGATGCTTTCCCTGAATCACTTGCATGCCCTTTTCATCGTGGCAGACATAAGAAACAAATGAGTTTATACGTAAATGGCCATTGAATGACACCTCTAGGATCTCAATATTTGATGTCAAATTCCACAAAAATGGTTTGGGAGGGTAGTAACTTGTGTTACAAGCAACATAAAAGTTGCTGTTCAATTAGCAGTCCTCAGTTGTACCAAATGGTACGGAATGCCAACACTTCCACATTTAACTTGGCAGCGAGAGGATGAATTGTTTGTGACATAGCTGATACCATTAATAGCAACCAAGTAACTAGCACTATTTTTGTATTATCCATGAATGAAGCCATTGTTGCATGCAATCATGAATTTTTTTGAGATGAAGCAACTGCTGCCACCATGAATTTTGAATCGCTCAAGATTCAAGCTAACCACAAGAAGTCAGGCTTCAATTACTACCATTTATTATTATTATTATTAGGGTTTAAGTTTTTTTACGTTTAGGATTTGGTAGAAAAAAAGTAGAGAGTGGTTAAATGTTGGCCATATTTTATATTTAAAAAGAAAAGAAAAATTAAGAACTTGTAAAAACGAATTTGTGTAGGAAGATGATTTAGTATGAGAGTATTATTTCCCTTATTATTATTGAAGTATGTTGAGTTTGTCTTTTGGTTTATGAGAACAAATATCTCTTGGATACCTTCATAATTAGTGGTAGCTAGGCTTCCATTAGACCAACAATTTTTTTTCTTTATGTTTTGCTTTAGAGAACTTCTTGGGAAAATAATAACTGTCATGGAGTCAAGCTCATAATGGGTGTATCGATCAATTAATTCATTAAAGAAAACTTCTATATATAGTAGTGATTTGAGAAAGTTTTTGCCAAGTTTTTATATTGGTAAAAAGACTGAAGTGGTGAAATCTTGAAGTTTCTAATATCAATAGGTCTAGACCTATTGATATTTACAAGGAAAAAAGAAAAGGTTATTCATGCTAGGATTCCAAGTTGTCTTAGGTAATTGGGCAGTTCAATTGTTTTCTTTGTATTATAATTTATAAGGTGAACTTTAAACAGTGCCCACCCACATACACTTCAGTCTTCAGTCCAAACTGTGAAGGAAGAGCTTTCGGGATGGGCATCAAAGTTAGGGAAAAATATTTAGTGCTCCAGACCCCACATAGTCCTTCCATTCAATGAATGACACTTATACAAAAGTTTATATTTTATTTTTTCTCTCTCCTCTCTCTTCAATAGTTGTCCAGTCCAAACTGTGAAGGAAGAGCTTTCGGGATGGGCAAAATTCTTCTCCAAAGTTAGATGTGTTGGCATTTGCGAACAGTATAGAAAAAAAAAATTAGATTTTATTAATGCAAGTGAATTTTCTTTAGTAAATTAGTCACTTTTTCTTATATAAACTTATATATATATATATATATATATATATATATATATATATATAATGCACAAAAGAACTGTATAGGATAAAGTTAAAATAATCCAACATCCAGTTAAATTTAATAAGGATTTAATTTTGATGCGCTGATAAAGGAAAAATATCTTTACATTATGATTTAGTCATGCATTATCAAATTATTTTAAAAAAATTGACTATTACAACTATTACTTTGGAAGTTAATTTTTTTTTTCCAATAATGTGCGAATACGTTATCGGATGATAATTTGCGCATCAAATTTAAACTTATTTAATAAATATGTGTTAGAAAAGTCTAGATGATGAAAAAATAAAATAAGGGCTTGGCCTGCAAATTTTAGTTCTTATTACAATAATCTCACGCACACGTATACAAGAAGCACCTCACATTTGTACTTAATTGACCACTAGTAAAACTACTTTTTTTTATGTTATATATAAAAAAAAAACTACTTTTTTTTTATACATACTAGTAAAAAAATTTAATTAAAAAAAATTGTATGCTTAACCATCCTTTTAAAAGGAAATGTATTTACCAAAAAAAAAAAATGTAGTTGCAACATAACAAAAGTAATTATCATTCTATATAAATGACCTTACTACTAATCTTCAAGGAAAATTTAAAAGGGATTAATTATAATAAGAGAAAAATATTTAGAGATAAATTTATCTTCAACAATCTCAAAATGATATCGTTTTGGGATTTAAAAAAAAAAACACAGAATATTTAAGTAATTTTACTTTTCTTTTATATCATGTATTTTATTAAAAAAAATTCAAACTCTAAAGTGACGTCATTTTGAGGTTAAAAGAGATAATATCTTCAGTAAAAACGTTAGTCCCTTAAAATAATGAGTTATCGCCTTGCATTAAATTAATTATCTTCCTATATGGAATACTATACCACTGATTTTTACAAGTTTTTTGCAAAATAAATATAATAATGAAATTGGTTGTTAAACATAAGTTAATATTTTTAATTGATTAATCAGGTGTAATGTGAGATAACGCGTGTAATTTTTTTATTTTTTTTGTAAACTAATAGCGCGATGTAGATGTACGTCAGTAACACTATTCGGGTCGCGCGCATGTGGATCGAGGAGACTCCAATAATAACCGGTGCAGCAAATCAAACTAAAATTATGCGGTTAAGGGAAATTTAAAAATTTAAAAGAATTATTTACAAAAGGGGTTTGTATTTATGACCACAAAAGTTTTCTACAAATATAACATTTTGTGGGGTCCGCATCTTTTGAAACTAAAAAAAAAAATTACGGCACCCAAAACTAATCTCTATAATATTACACAATCATTTTTCCTACAACATAACTCTTATAAAACCTTTTACAAAACCCGTTTGGATCCTCTTATTTTTAAGCTAGAAGCTACATATAAGCTAAAGCTAAAAAAAAGAGCTTAAAAAAGAAGCTAAAAGCTGTTTGGAAAATACATAAAAATTTCAGTTTAAAAATTACTTAAAAGCACATATTTCAAGCAAATTATCTCTCTATCTTTATCATTTTTCATTTTAAAAAAAAACACATAATTCAAGAAAAACAGATAAGAGCTTAAAAAAAAGCTCCTCCTAGGAGCTTTTAGTTTTCAGTTTTTTTCTTCATTATAAAAAAAGAGCTTTTCGTTATAAGAGTTTTCCCAAAACTTGTTTGGCCTAACTTATACTTATAAGTAGCTTCTAGCTTAAAAAAGAAAGGATTCAAACAGGCACATAATATTTGTGTACTTTTTTTTTACATCATCCCTCATTTCCCTTATTTTATAGGGAAATATTTTTCTCCTTTCACATGAGACAAGATTTCATTCCTACACATACATCGACTTCCGTGCCAAACTTTTATTTTTATTTTTTTTAAGTTGCTGGTCCAACTTTTTTGTCTAGTAGGAGACAACTCTTCTCTCCCGTTAAAGGAGAAAAGAATTCCCCTATTTTATATCTACTATTTACACACGGCCAATATGTTGACTGATTTGATTTCAGAATTTTAAATAAGACTTGTTTTGCTATCTATAAGTGCATGACTTAAAATCCTACTTTGATTATGTCATGAAATTTATTGATGCATCTCAAATATGTGACTGCACGTAATAATAAAAAAAATGAAATTGGAAAAAACTGATGTCACAATTTTTTTTCTTGTACTTGTCAATCTTCTTCTCTTTTTGTTTGGACAATATTAGTATTGTTAAACCTGATTCGATCATTGATCTGGTCTGGGTATTGGGTTATTTGGTCACTGGTCAGAACGGTGGATCACGGGTTGGGCCGGTTGATCCAAATATATAAAAAATATATAAATATCAACATATAAATTCAATTATATTTTCCATATATAAAATGAATTAAACAATGTTCACTAAATAAGCTAAAAAACATGAAGCATAAAAAAATAAAAATGCAAGCTATTATTATGTCAATTTAAATTACAATTCATAATCCACATATAAACATACTTCTCAATGACATTGAACTCATATTTTTCAAATTCAACTATATTAAAATGACATATGTCACATTCTCTTAATTTATTATTCTGCAAATTACTTCAGTATTAGAAACTGAAATTTGAGGTCATTGTAGAAAAATATATTAGTAAATAAAATTACAAAAAAATTTTAAAAAATAGTTATGCATTTTTTTCTGATAGGATGAAATAGTTTTGGTTTTTTCATTTTTTTAATGAATAACCCGATCGAGTCACAGGTCACTGGATTATCGATTTTGGCCGGATTTGGCCAATTTTATCCACATTTTAACCGAATCGATGCAAGACCATTAGATCCGAACCGATCTGATAACCGATCGGCCAATTTCCGAGTCAATCCGGTCGGGTGAGACCGGTTTTACAACAGTGGACAATATGAATCTAATTTGTTAGGGATGGTATTTCATCATGTTACATGATACAAGTTACATCATGTTGAAGAGATAAAGATGGTGGGACCCACTGTTTAAATAGAAAATAAAAAACAAATTAAATAGTGGACCCCACCAACTTTGTGTCTATAACATGATACAATTGTGTTATTTAACATGATGATTATATTTCCCAATTTGTTATTATACCCAAATCCCCTTCACTTCAAATTAACATCCCAGCCCATCCCCACAAAAATTTGTTATTTCATTACTGGTCTCCACTTTTTTCTTCAGAGTCCACAAACAACTTTAATTGGTGTAGAATTAAATGAAAACAAAAAAGAAACTAATTGTGTTTCAATGGAATGAAAATAGAAAAAATAATTATGTCCATAATAATTGCTAATTAGACGTTAACAAAATGAAAATAATTAAATTACTCAATAATAACATTATACATCCTTTTGTGATTAAGATAGCAGTCATTATTTGGTTTTGTGGTGTGGCAGTGTGACAATAGAGGCGATAATATTTCAAAGAAAAATGTTCCCTGACAGAGACAATTAATACTCTATATATTGAGAGAAGCCTAATCTTGAATCTGAAGTAAAATTTTTAGGTAATCAAAGTAAAAATTTTAATTGGGATGTGGAGTAAAGACTTGAATCTGAAACTAGATATTTTAATTGCTACACGAGAAATTTTTATTTGCCCGGGAATCTCGATTTTTAAAAATATAATTTTCATTCAAATTATTATAATATCCGAAAATTTAAAATTTAGAAAAATTTAATTTCTCGGGAATTCTGAAAAAAATACCGCGTACTAAACGGTCCCTTAGAGTATTACCCTTTTTTTAGACGTGAAGCACCCTTGGAATATTTGTGTCTATCAAGCACTTTCACAGTCCGAGAATATATTAAAAGATTAAATTATTTATGATACTTAACTCTATCTCATGCGATTTGGGTGGACAATAATTTTAAATGCATGTGGGCAAGTGAATGTGTAACACCCTCATTTATTTCCAAGGGAAAAATTATTCTCATTTTATCTGAGATAAATTTTATTTCTTACACACCTTCGATAATTGTATCACATTTTTCTTTTCTTTTCTTTTATTTTTCATGTGATACTATAAAAAAATTTATCTCGTCTCATGACAAAAAATTAAATAACTATATATTTACAACATAAGGTTAATAAAACCCTATTTCCAAATTCTGTATGGTAATTGATGCATATTTTCAATTATTCAATAATTTAAAATATAATCCTAAAATAATTACAAAATGTGTGTGTCTATATATATATATATATTACACATTTTTTAAAATAAAATATTTATAAAATAAAAAATTTAAAGATACTTAAATTATATTTTATAATAATTTACCTACACAAATACTTATTACTTGAATGAACAAAAAAAAAGAATGAAATAAACTTTTTCAACAATTATTTTATCATTATTCATTATTGATTCATTCATTAAAATTAATTGTCGTAAAATACTATAAAAAAATTCTTCATCTCGTCTCGTCTCATCTCACAAAAAATTAAATAAAATCATAGTATATAATACAAATAAAATATCAAAGAAAAAAATTATTTCACAAATTCTAGTATGGTAATTGATATAATTTCCTTCACTACTTCCGTTTACTAAAGGGGCCATGGGTAACTTTTGTGGATTCTGAAGCAGGTTAAAATTTTTGGCCATTTTCACTTTTCGTGAAAGAAAAAAAATAAGAAAAAGAAAAAACTTATTAATAATTATAAGTTTGCAACAGAACTTTTACTTTAGGTGTTTCAACTTGCAACCGACAGCCACGACCAATCGGATTGAAATTCATATGCTCATGAGTCACGGATTATACACAGTGACTCAGACCTCGGAATAAATCCACGATGCTAAATTTATCTTGGGAAAAGTTCAAAACCCTCATATTATATGGCTTTGAATTCTCCTTTGTTTTTAATCACTTAATTCTTATGACTTCTTTCGTCGATACTCTTACTTAATATTTGTTAAGAACTTAATTAAGTATACATATTTTATCCTTTTTAAAAGAAAAAATAAAGTGATAAGAAAATCAAATATTATGAAAACTTAGAACATTAATAAGATTAAGAAGGCGTTTGGTAAAAAGACATTTATTTTTATTTGGGAATCACGATTAATAGAAATATGATGAAAAAATACATTTATCATGAATGTGACTAAAAAATTATTTGATAAGATAAAATATTATTAAAAATATTAATTCAAATGTACGGATGATATGTTTGGTTAATTTTCAAATATGATTAGCATTTAGGGTGATTTCAAAAAAAAAAAAAAAAAAAAACTCAAACCCATTGCAGCTGTTGAAGATTCCAATTAGCATGATTTACAGATTTCAAGCACGATTTCAATTTTCTATAGAGCTTCTTTCTTCACTTTGCGCCGTCACCACCCACACTTTAAACGTGTTCTTTCTTCTTTGTCTCTCATTCCAACAACCTCAGGGAAGGAACACGCCAATGTTTCTTCTTCTTCTTCTTTGAAAAGCCACCTTTTGGAGGTGTCCATTGTGATACTTCGAATCACTCACACGTTTTGGAGGGTTTCCGTTTTGAAACCTGAACATGTGCTGGAAATATTGCTGGGTTTTCAATCTAAGTGTGTCAGGGTTGGGATTCAAGTTGAAAAGGTTAGATCTCTGTGAGATTTTCAAATGGGGGTGATGAAAAAAATATAGGTTTCAAGCATTTTTTGCAATCTTATGAGAAAAATAATGGGAAGATTCAGGAAGCAAGAAGCATGGTGAAGATGGTGTCGACACAGGGAACAAAGCGAGAGAGGAGGGTTAATTTGGTTTTAAAAATGTTGAAAAATTTTCCAGCTGTTGGGAATCCGAAAATACCACCCGCCGGTAGTATTTTTTTCGGGGAATTTCCTTAAGAATGAAATTCAAGGGAATTTGATTTCCTTGAATTTTTTTTACAATTCGCAGGGAAGGATATTGGAACAATCAAATTATTATGTTATTATCATATTATTACCGATCAATCTCATCATTAGATCGCTTATATTGATCCAATGGTTATATTTATTTCCATCTTTGTATGGTTATGATTTCCCAAATTTAATATTTTATATTTATTTCCACCTTTGTATGGTTATAATTTCGCATATTTAATGCTTTCACTTTAAATTTGGGGAATCATAACAATACAAAGATGAAAATAGATATAACCGTTGGATTAACATAAGCGATCTAATGGTGAGATTGATTGATAATAACATAACTTGGTTGTTACAATATCTTTCCCTTAGTTCTTATACCAAATATGGATAAATAGGATTTCTAATGTAGTTTATCGGGAACTTAAAATTTGTCATTAATTGTACCAGCCCCCTAAAAGGAAAAATAGAAAAAAAAATTAAATATGTCTAAATAAAAAAAATAGAATAAAGAAAAAATAGAAAAAAAATAAGGTCAAATATGTTAAAACTCACAACCGTGACAAAAAAGACTAAAATTAAAAAAAATTAGTCCAAATGAAAAATAATAATACTGAATATAAAAAATAGAAGAAAAAATTAAGATAAAAAATAAAATAAAAAATAAATGAAACAAAAAGAAATCACAATTATGAGTTTTCAATGTATTTGGCTTTACTTTTCTTTTCTTTTTTCCTTTTTGTTCTTGATCTATTTTATTCTTCTTCTTCTTTTTTTGACAAACCTATTTTATTCTTTTTTATTTAGATATGTTTGGTCTTTTTTCTATTTTTTTTTTCACTCTTTGGTCTATTTTATTCTATTTTTCTTTTTTCTTTTTTCTAGCCTTGTGCCATCCCATCCATCTACTAAATATTTTCGTAAAATAAATAAAAAAGAGAGAATAAAATAGAGATATAAAAAAAGACCAAACATATCTAAATAAAAAGAATAAAATTGGATTACCAAAAAAAAGAGAATAAAATTGATCAAGGATAAAAAATAAAAATAAAACCAAATATAGTGAAAATTCATATTCTGATTTCTTTTCATTCTATTTTTTTATTTTATTTTTTATCGAAATTTTTTCTTTTATTTTTTTGTATTCAGTATATAATTTTTTTTTTACTATTTTTTATTTTTTATTTTAGTTTTTTCTGTCACTGTTATAATTTTTAACGTATTTGGTCTTATTTTCTCTTCTATTTTTTTGTTCTTATTCTATTTTTTTTTTTAAACACATTTGATCTTTTTTTTCTTTTAATCTTTTGTTAATTATTTTAAGTTTTCATAATATTTGGTCTTACTTTTATTTTTTATCACTTTATTTTCTTCTTCTAAAACGGATAAAGTAAATATATTTAATTAAATTTCTAATAATATTAAGGAGGGCTTGAATAAAAAAATCATAATGAATTAAATAATAAACAATATATATAAAAATATAAGTGATTCAAATTTAAACCACTCGCTTGGATGATTTTCTTTCTACAAAAGATACCTTTTTTTATAGAAAAAAGCACTTCTGATTTTAAATTTGTTTGGATTTTTGCTTTTTAAAAAAAGCAGAAGTCACAAAAAAAGTCAAAAACATATTATTTTAATAAGTTACAGATTTTAGCTTCTAAAAAAAAAGTTAAAAACATATTATTTTAATAAGCTAAAGATTTTAGCTTCTAAAAAAAAAGTCAAAAATTATATATTTTTTTCAAAAATTAAATGTTTTTATAAAAATACAAATAACTTTAACTTTTATGAAAAACACTTTTAAAATAAAAAAGAGATAAAATTTACTTTTTCTATAATTCCAAATAAACGGGCTAGCTATAAGATAGGATGAGTTTCGAACTTTTTCCATTTATGATTAGCCATTACATTACAACCTTTGAACCATAAAATCCATGACATAAATCTTGTCATATTGCGTATCAGTTTGTTCAAAGGCATAATGATGGAAGGAAATATTTTCTATGCTCCGGGACCACCCAATGATTTGGTGCTCCCTCTCACAACACTCATTTTTTCTTTCCCTTTTTATCCCTTCTATTTTTCTTCTTTTCCAATTTTACCCTCACATTTACACTAAAGGACCACCTAAAAATGGTGGTCCCGCCCCACATTAAATTATCTCATGATGGAACCATATAAAGGTAAATAGTGACCTTTTGTCCCTCCATTTGAACAGCCTAGGGTATAGACAAAGGCACTAATCCCCCAAACAGTAAGGGCCACTGTTACCTTTTATGTACAATTATTGTGCACAACTGCATATGCAAAGTGGTCCACCGATGGGAAGGCCTTTAGCTGTAGGAGTCCCCCACCCCTTCCTAATCAAAACAATAATCTATCAAGGTTTTATGTTTATTATGTTACATAATATAATTTCACTTTCCTACACACATATTAAAGAGATAGGATCCACATGTTTTTCTTTCTCTTTCATTATTCCATTTTCTCTTTCCCTTTTAATGTAAGAGTTGGAAACAACACTTAAATTATATAACATAACATTAATAAAATCCATCTATCAATCCCAAAAAATATGGTTCTTTGTCTAGCTTTTGTTGTTATCATCTGGCCACCTGATGATGACTTGCCAAATAATTGTTCATGTTTGTCCTTACTTGTGTCCTCATCGATCCTCACCTATATATGTTTGGTCATTTAAATCATATGACCACTCATGTCATTGGCGTTTATATTTACATATTTTGTCTTTTTGTTTCCCCATTCCCATGATCGAAATGGATGAAAATTACAGGAAAAAACATAAGATAATTATCACTTGTTAGAGAATCCTTTTTTTTTTTTTTGGTGGGCGTGTAGGGAATCCTTTATTAGTTGAGAACAAATCACCATTCACATTCCAAATTTAAAGAATAAATTGTTGTCATTTATATGTCATATTATTCAATAAATTTAATAATATATATGTTGTAAAATTCATTAAATAATATGATAATATACAAGTAAAGGATAATATAATTTTTTTTACACTAACATGAATAGAAATTAAACTATTTATGGAATGACATCAGAGACTCATTGGTTCATTTCAAATGCATAGTTGAAAAATAAAATCTACACTCTTTTAAAACTCACTAAAAACATGCTGGAATAATGTTATTTTTTTACCAAGTTCATACATTTTACCTTAAACCTATTACTGTCTGAGAAAAAAAGAAGAGAAGATGACATGAAGTTAAAGCAGTTTGATATGTTTTTCTAGAAGTTATAAGTGTACCAAATATGTGTGTGAATTTAACTGGAAAAATAATATTACTGAACATCTTGTTAGAGTGAAACCAACCCGAATAGAGAAGTAATGAAGAAGACTCAAAAAAAAAAAAAAAAAAGACATGTGTAAAATGTACTTATAAATAAGATATTAATAAAAAATGGCGATGCGTCTTATTACGTACAAGTTAATGATATTAAGCACCTGTTTATCTTTCTAAGACATATAAAGGCTGCATATTATTGGATAGTTGAATATTTATTATATCAATGACTCTAGACAAAAAAATTATTGC
>JAVKPL010010915.1:0-47124 GCA_032173675.1 Gastrolobium villosum
CTCCGCTGTCATCAAGCACGGAGTGATCAACATGATATCTGGCGGATTGAGCGGAGGGGGAGAAACTTCCAACGCCAGGAAAAGGCATCTGAAGCAATGTCTGGCGATAGCCGGCAAAGTCATAAACAAGGCCAAGCCAAACCCAGGTCCCGCCAAACCCAAGATCATTTGGGACAGCGAAGACCTGGGCGAGGTTCTCCCAGGGCATGACGATCCCCTCGTCGTTCAAGCAACGATCGCCAATTTTGGCGTTAACAGGGTCTTTATTGATCATGGCAGCTCCGCCGATATTTTGTTTTTACCATGTTTTTCAGCGTTGGGATTCACAACTAACGATCTGACCCCTGTTTCAGGCGAACTTTCAGGTTTCAATGCAACGACTACCAAACCGCTGGGAATGATAACACTGCGTTTATCATTGGGAACGCCACCGACGTCGAAATCGGCTGATATTCAATTCTTGGTGCTAGGCACTCCTTCAGCCTATAACGCCATACTTGGTCGAAGGATGTTTGCGGCGTTTGAGGCAAGCATTTCTCACCCGCACCTGGCAATTAAGTTTGTAGCAAAAAATAACAAGGTAGCAACGGTGAAAGGCGATCAGCTGGTCGCTAGGAGCTGCTACAACATATCCCTAAGGCCAACTACAAAGGTTACATTCAGAACTCCACCAGCACAACCACCAAGTTCCAACCCTTCGTCCCCTAAAAACAGCCCATCCGAGAACACGATCAAAGGCGATCAGTGTCTCTTGGTGGAATTCGATGCAAGAGACGACCCCAGAGTCGAACATGCAAGACCTACCCCCGACGGAGCCCTAGAGCACGTCATACTTGGTGATGCAGACCAAACCACAACCATTGGGGCGACAATGCATCCCGATACCAAGGAGGAGCTTATTAAACTTCTCAAAAGAAACAAAGACTTGTTTGCCTGGAAACCATCAGACATGCCGGGCATAAACCCTGAAGTTTGCTGTCACCGATTGTCCGTGGATCCTAAGGCCAAACCCATCGCCCAAAAAAAGAGGAAGTTCGGCCCTGACCGACAAAAGATTATTGATGAAGAAGTTAAACGACTGCATGACGCCGGTTTTATCCGAGAGATCAAATATACCACGTGGCTGTCCAACCCAGTGTTGGTTAAAAAGCCTAATGGGGCGTGGAGAATGTGCGTCGACTACACTGACCTCAACAAAGTGTGCCCAAAAGACGCATATCCATTCCCCAGCATCGATCAACTCGTTGATAACGCGTCAGGGTTCAAAATGCTGTCTTTCATGGACGCTTACTCTGGCTACAATCAAATCCCTCTAATGGAAGAAGATCAAGACAAAACGGCGTTCATCACTCAGAACGCCAATTACTGCTATACCATGATGCCCTTTGGCCTGAAGAATGCCGGAGCAACCTACCAGCGCATGATGAACACGGTATTTAAAGACCTGATCGGCGACAGCATTGAAGTATACATTGATGACATGATCGCCAAATCACGAGATCCAAGGCAGCACCTGAGTGACCTCGAAGGAGTGTTTGAGAGGTTGAGGAAATACAACATGCGCCTCAACCCCAGCAAATGCGCTTTCGGAGTCCCTGCCGGCAAGTTCCTAGGCTTCATGCTCACTGAAAGAGGCATTGAAGTCAACCCAGATAAGTGCAAGGCGGTCATAGAAATGAGAAGCCCACAAACTGTCAAGGAAGTCCAACAGCTAACTGGAAGGCTAGTAGCCCTCACACGGTTTCTGGCAAACTCTGCCCATAAGTCCCTCCCCCTCTTCGGCTTACTCAAGAAGGGAGTTACCTTCCAATGGTCTGAAGAATGTGAAAAAGCGTTCCAAGAGTTCAAAAAAGCTCTTTCCTGCCCGCCGGTCCTCGCAAAGCCCGACAGCGGAGAGACCCTTTACCTGTACCTTGCCGTCGGCAATGAGGCGGTCAGCGCAGCGCTTATTAAAGATTCTAAATCGGAGGGACAGAAGCCGGTCTATTTCATTAGTAAAGTACTGCAAGGCGCTGAGCTTCGATATCAGCAAGTCGAAAAGGTCGCCTTCACACTCATTTTTGCTGCCAGACGTTTGAGGCCGTATTTTCAGTGCCACCCGATCACAGTCAGAACTAACCAACCAATCCGCCAAGTCCTCCACAAGCCCGACCTCGCAGGAAGGATGATGTCATGGGCGGTTGAATTATCTGAATACCAGATCACTTACGAGCCGCGTACCGCCATCAAAGCCCAAGCCCTGGCAGACTTTATCGCAGAAATGACACACGTCAGCCCAAATGGCGATCAGGTAACTGACGCTCCCGGGCCAGCAACATGGAAGCTTTTCGTTGACGGTTCATCCAACGCCAAAGGATCAGGTGCAGGCATGATAATTGAAAATCCAGACGGCGTATCCACGGAACACTCGTTATCATTCGAGTTCAGTACGACCAACAACCAGGCAGAATACGAAGCAATGATAGCAGGCCTAACTCAGGCAAAGGAGATGGGTGCCCAACGTCTCAAGGTATTTAGCGACTCCCAACTGGTAACCTTCCAGATCTCAGGAGAGTACCAGACTAAGGGACCACTGATGTGTAAGTACTTGAAGAAGGTCAAAGAGCTACTCCAATCCTTCGAAAGTGTTGAAGTGAGTCACATCAGGCGAGCAGATAACGCCAGGGCCGATATCCTTGCCAAATTGGCAAGCACTAAAAGCCCAGGTAACAACCGTTCTGTAATTCAGCACAATTTGCCTGACCCATGCATAATCATGAACATTACTGACGCCACCATCGAAGTCGCCGAAGAAAGTTGGATCACGCCAATCATCAACTACCTGACAGTTGGAACCCTGCCTCCAAACCCTAAAGAAGCAAAGAAGGTTGTTCGGAGGTGTGCCTACTTCTGCATCGTCCAGGGGCGATTGTACAAAAGAGGGATCTCTATCCCACTTCTTAAATGCATCGTCCCAAATGATGTACACTATATCCTGGAAGAGATTCATGAAGGGATCAACGGCCACCACATGGGCGGTCACTCTTTGGCAAAAAAAGCCCTAAGAGCGGGATTCTATTGGCCAACAATGGAAAAAGATGCGCGAGAGCACGTGAAGAAATGTGACAAATGCCAAAGATTCTCAGACATTCACAGAGCTCCGCCAGAAGAGTTAACCTCAATCACGTCGCCATGGCCCTTCTACAAGTGGGGGATCGACATCTTAGGACCTTTCCCCATGGCGGCAGGACGAGTCCAGTGGCTTTTAGTTGCAATAGATTATTTTACCAAGTGGGTGGAAGCTGAACCTTTGGCTACCATCACATCGCAGAAGGCCAGGAAGTTCTTTTGGAGGAGCATAGTTTACCGATTCGGTATCCCTGGCGAGGTAATCACAGATAACGGCACCCAGTTCACCGATGGCAAGTTCCGGGAGTTAATGAAAAGTTTGCAAATCCGACACCACTTCGCCGCGGTAGAACACCCACAATCCAACGGTTTAGTGGAGTCGGCCAACAAGATGCTGACCAAAGGAATTAAGAAGAAACTCGAAACACACCAAGGAGCGTGGATCGACAATCTCGACAATGTGTTGTGGGGGTATCGTACGACGACCCAATCTTCCACCCAAGAAACGCCTTTTAGGCTAACTTATGGGTCAGAAGCAATGATCCCTGTGGAAATTGGGGAATCTTCATGGAGGCGTGACCATGTAGCCGCAGTCGCCAACGATCAAAACCTGGCCGACGCATTGGACTTGCTGGACGAGCTCCGAGAGCACGCCGCCAAAAATGACAAGCTCACCAAAGAAAAGTCAGCCACTTACTACAACAGGAAGGTAGTCCATCGGAAGTTTGAAGTCAAAAACATAGTCCTACGAAGGGCGGATGTTGGAAAGAAGAACGCCCGCGAAGGAAAACTCGCCCCAAATTGGGAAGGACCATACAGAATAGCGAACGTACTAGGGAACGGAGCTTATTCCTTAGAAACGTTGGATGGGAAAGCAATCCCGCGAGCATGGAACGCCGACAAACTCCGAAAGTATTATAGTTGATCGCCCATGTAATATCTTCTGCACTCTTTTCCTTTCCCAAGTTTTTATCCCAACGGGTTTTACTAGGGAAGGTTTTTAATGAGGCAGAACCTTTAATGAAAAACTTATGACTCAAATTACTATTCTTAGCATGATTTAGTCAAAAAACGGGATGGTCCTCACCCCCGCCGCAGTTGGACTGGGACGGTACTCACCCCCAGCCAACGCCCTAAACGGGACGGTTCTCACCCCCGCCGCAGTTGGACTGGGACGGTACTCACCCCCAGCCAACGCCCAAAACGGGACGGTTCTCACCCCCGCCAAAGTTGGACTGGGACGGTACTCACCCCCAGCCAACGCCCAAAACGGGACGGTTCTCACCCCCGCCAAAGTTGGACTGGGACGGTACTCACCCACAGCCAACGCCAAAAAACGGGACGGTTCTCACCCCGCCAAAGTTGGACTGGGACGGTACTCACCCCCAGCCAACGCCCAAAGCGGGACGGTTCTCACCCCCGCCAAAGTTGGACTGGGACGGTACTCACCCCCAGCCAACGCCCAAAAGCGGGACGGTTCTCACCCCCGCCAAAGTTGGACTGGGACGGTTCTCACCCCCAGCCAACGCCCACACTTGGACTTACGACAGGTTATTTAGACTTCAAATCTTCTCACGGTAACCAACGCCCACACTTGGACTTACGACAGATTATTTATTTAAAATTTCATGCAAGGCGCGCAAGGTACAAGTTATTAGCAAAGAAAGAAGCCAGAAGCAAACAAGAACACAGAGAGAGAAAAATATATTCATTACTAGCAAAGAAGAAACCCGAGGCTGACATGCCAGCCGCGGCAAAAAAACAAAAAATAAAAAAATAAAAAAATAAAAAAATACAAGTTTTAGAAGATTTTCTGTGCAAGTTATACAGCTCTATCTTCCGGATCCTTCAGCGCCTCAGACCCACCAGTCGCCGCTTGATCGGAATTCAGTTCGTTGACGTCGCCCGCCTCAGGCTCCTCACGCCCGCCATCCACCCGTCGGTCACCCTCGCCATCGGAAATTGGGAGCGCCCCTGTTGCCCCTTCATCATCGTCAGTTTCAGGAGCTTCCTCTATAACTTTCACGACGCCACCATCCAACCGCTCCACAATTTTGCCATCCTCGACGTCATAGGCAGGATCAAACCCCGCCAAATCAGCCTCTGGATACCGGACGGCAACTTGCTGGAGAGCGCTGGTAAAAGCTTGAGACATCAAGCTGGCGAGGGCCTCCTCCAGCTTCTCAACCTGACCTAAGGCCTTGTTGAGGTCTTCATCTTTTGCATGAAGACGCCCCTCGGCCATGAACAGTTTAGAAGCCAACTCATCCTTCTCCGACAGGAGGATCCCCTTCTCTTTTTTGGCGTCCTCCAACGCCTTGCTTAAAGTGGCTTTGTCCTCTTTCAAACGCTTCACATCATCGTCCACAGTGGCTTGCCGCGCCGTCAACGTCTTGATAGACGCATCCTTGTCAGAAAGCTCCTTGCCAAGCCGCCCCACATCAACAGTAAGGGCATCTACTTGTCGCCCAAGGTCGTCAAGGCGATCTGCCTGCACGGAGCACTTCTCATCCACCGCTAAGGCAATCTCCTGCATTGCAAAAATGCGGCCAACAACCACCTGAGTACAATCCAGTAGTTGTTGCCGATCAAGGCGTGACGGGGCCAGCAAGTTGGGACGTCCTATGTTTGGATATCCAAGGCATAGATCCCTTTCCGACAGAGAAAGGGCGCTCGAGACAGAAACCGGAGCAGCGGGGATCGGAGAATTGTGGGGCGCTGTTGGAACCTGATCGCCCTCAGTCAAAGGAGGATCGGTTACCCGATCACTACCGGCGGAGAAACCGTCAACTTCAACTGGACCCTGGCGTGAAGTTTTTGACGGACGAGTCGGCGACAGGCTCGCAGACGCGCCACGCTTCGAGCTAGGACCTCCCATACCAGGCGATCCACTGCCTAGCGTTGAACCACTAGTCGAGGAGATGCCAGCCGCCCCCGTCGCCTCTCTAATAATGGGCATAGTTTCTCTTTGCTTCAGTACCTCCGCCGGAATGTCCGCGGCAGAACGAACCTTAGCTTTCTTCTTCAGGGCCACCGCTTTGCCCTTACCCGTATCCTTTGAAGCAAGGGTAGGTTGAGCCGGAACAACTTCACCTTGGCGCGCCCTCAGCTTTGCTGCCGCCTCGCGAGCAAGCCTTAAAGATTCAGCCGCCATGTTCCCAACTGCAAGTCAAAGCAAAGACAAAGGGAAGTGTTAGAAGTTACAAATAAAGAAAAGATTCGGAAAGCATTACACGCCTAAAAGAAAAATAGTCAAAGAAGCACTCAGAACGCCATCACACCTCCGTGGCACAACACTCGTTTCGTCGGCCAGACCGGCAAAAACCCCTTAACGTCCACAAAAAAATCAACTACCTTGCGCTCCCCAAGCGTCAAACTCCCAAAGGGGAAGGAATACCGACCGGCGTGCACCTCATAATGAGCCTTAGTCCAGTATAAAGGAAATCGGCACTGTCTGGTCGCCGGATCGACAAAGAATGGTAACTCCCCATCCTCCAGCGTCGGCTCAATCCAGAAGAAGGTGTGTTTCCAATTCTTGTATGAATTGGCGTATTGAGCAAAAATCGCTCCTAATGACGTCCCCGCTTTTAGCGAAACCCACCCAAGCTTCTTCTTCGGGGATACTTGGAATAAGTAAAAGAACAACCGCACGGAAAACTCCCATTTGAAGTACCGGCATATGCTTTCAAACACCCTAACAAACGCCCAAGCGTTCGGGTGCAACTGGGAGGGAGCGACTTGCAAATGGGATAAGACTCCCATCTCAAAGTCGGTGAGAGGAAACCTCACTTTCTGGTCGGTAAAATGGGTTTTGTAAACCATGAACCGCCATACAGACTTCTTGGCGTCACTAGGTGCGTCGCAAACCCGGCGGTCACTTGACACCGCATACGGCTGCCATTTGTCTTCACTCGCGCCATCCTCAGTAATCATAAACGCCGGTTCAGTCTGGTAATGGCGAGCTAGAACATCCTTATCAGCATAACTCGAGGAGGACGCCATAATATCTGGGTCTACCCATTCCCGCGCCTCGAGACGATTGTCCGACTGAATGATCTCCATCAGTCAATTAAAAATTCTACCTGGAGTAACAAACGGGTTGTCAATCGGCAACTGGACCCCCAAATCAAGAGGACGGCTAAAAAGAGAAAAGAAAATCCACCTCGCCCTCTACCCTATCTCCACAAACGCCAGCACTCACATCAATTATTACAAGAAAATATGACTGTATTTACTTACCATCAGAATCAGAAGTATCTGAAGAACTCGAAGCATAAAAATCTGAGAAGCTTAATGAAGAAGGCCACCAAGCAGGTGGTATCTTATAAAGCTCCAAGTCTTCGTATATGGCGTCCCATACACCATACCTGACAAGACGTCCATCTTCTGGATGTAACCTACCCAATCGGTTATCCGTAGACTCGTCATATTTACGGCGATGGAAGGACGTGGGAATTTGTGGTATATACCCCTTTGAAGTGCTCAGAGCAAGCGTGGGATTAGAAGGCGGATTGGAAGGCTTATAGTAAGTTTCAAGGGGGCGATGTTGTGGGAGCTGATTTATAGAAGACAAAGGGCGAATAAGTCGCCCTGCGCCAAATGAAGAGCGCCGAGAAGTTCGGCGACGAGAACGACTACCTCGCCCACTCGAAGGAACGGAAAGACCCGAACGACGACGACGAGAAGGCCGAGCCCTGACCCTCTCTTGGGAACTCCCTGGCTGCCGCCGCCTAGATCTGCTAGGACAACGCCCACCAGAGCCAGATGCCTCACCCAGATAAGGAACTACAGGCCCTAAAGCCCGTTCCGGTAAGAGATTCTGAATCTCTTCTTCGGAAAACCCCAACAGTTCAGGAATTTTGCCGTGGGGCAGTGACTCTACCCCAGGGACCAAAGAATGAGAAGATGAGAAGAAACCACTAACTCCCACCGGACAGCCTTCGACTGATTCAAAGGCTTCCTCAAACTCCTCCTTAATTTCATCCTCTGGTAAAACCAACCCAGGGATACTCATAACCTTACGGTACCCAGAACAAACAAGAAAAGAAGGAAAGATATACAAGAAATTAAAAAGGAAGGGTAAGATACTATACCTGAAGATTATGCACAAATCTCAGAAAATCGCAGAAAGGTTGATCGGAAGACACAATGACGAAAGTTCAAAAGTTTCAAAGAGGGAAATGTTTGCCAGAAGATATGGTCCCCTTTTTAAAGAAGACGGGTTACAACTTGTCGTTCACTGACGTTTGGTATCCGACCGTTGGATGATGGAGCCAAGAATGATCGGCGGTCGTGATAAGCTGCTCTATCTCAAACCGTCAGATGTAAGTAACGTATCTAGATGAACGGACGCGATGAAGGACCAGATGGTAATTTCTGGTCAGATATCAATCACATCACTTCAATGCGCCGTATCTACGCAAATAGCCTGTGATGATTACAGAGGCGTCATAATTACTTTCACGAGAACCGAAGAGGCATGACAGAAGGGCAAAACCAAAAATACCCCTGAAAAGGAAAACCAAGAACGGTTCGTATGACGCCCAAATTCCAGCTCGGCAGTTTCTAGCATTAAAACACACTCGTCCTAATACAGAACACGCCTCACTGCGACTTCGGCGAAATCTGATCAGCAAACGCCCTACACCGTCTACACAACCCCTAAAATAGGCCAACCGCCCAAAGCGGGCCAAGTCCTCCGACCCAACCTCTTAGGACGGTCGCCTTAAAGGTAACGCCCAATTGACTCTAACTTGGCACCATCCTACGCATGCTACCAAGCTGGGGGGCTCCTGTTCTGGATGGCCCAATCGCCCCAGCAGGGCCCAAACGCCACAACACGGCCCAATCGCCACAGTTGGCCTTATACGCCATAACAGGCCAGCCATCTAGCGGCCCAACTCCGCAGGCCCAAATCCCCGTTAAGCTCCACGTTAGCCCTAAGGGCTGACGTGGACCTACACGCCCACCAAGGGCGCAGCACACCCAAGAGATACATCAAAATGTCTTACCTTGGGACATTAACCACCAAAGGCAATCGCCACAGGTATCATAAAGGGAAACTCTCCCTTCGCCCAACGCTGGCCTCGCCAGTAGCAGGAGGTGCAGCGCTGCCACAACGTCAGCGCCTAAACCGCCCAACACTGCTATCATAGGAGTGTATCCCAAGGAGAGTTGACCTTCCCCCTGACCTAACCACACCATGACCAATATAAATAGCCCCCAGAGGGCACAACAGAAGGCATGTTATGTATTGATATTAGCCTATTACTTGAATTCTCTTATAGCTTATACTTGTATTGATTACCTGTTATACTTGGGATAATATCACGTGGCCTGGTCTTTACCAAAGCCATAGGTATCGCCCATACAGTGACCATACACCCTATAAGGGAACATAGTGGGCTTATAGATTCCCTATTGCAAATCCTAACCATAGCGATCCATTAGAGTGATCAAATCTAAAAGAACGAAGAGATGAAGAACGAAGGAAAATAGAATTAATCAGATAAACACATGTAAATTAAATCCAAACTAAAAAGGGTTCACATTCAGGGTTGTGACCCTTACCACAATAAAAAGAGATCTAGCCAACCATAGCCATGACTGATCTCAAATATTCAACAAGAAAAATAAATTACAGCAAAAGAAAATGAAGAATGAAAAACACGGATCCAGAGACTCTCTTAGCAACGACGGTTTTCTCCTAGGTCAGAATAGTGGTATCTCCTCCTTGAAGACCTAATTCCTCCTTGTTTTATCACTTTTTCTTCTTTTTTCCAATTTTTCCCTTGTGAAAACACGGCTGTGGTTTCCGCAACTGACGCTCTCAGCGGCAGATCCACGCCAAGAGCGTGGCTTCCTCTGAACTCCCACGCTGTCAGCGTCATATCCACGCTGTGAGCGTGGATGCCTCTAAACTCCCTCGCCATCAGCGTCAGTTTCACGCCGTGAGCGTGGATGCTTCTGAACTCCCATGCCACCAGTGTGACATCCACGCTGTGAGCGTGGGTCTTCACTTTGGTAAATCCTCATTTTGCTCCAGATTTGTTTGCTTTTCCTACAAAGTGAGCATAAAATCAGTTGAACAATCCTGAAATTGGAATTAAAGAAAAACAACAATAAATGTTGCATTTTTATTGAGGAATAGTCCATTATCTTTCTCTTTTTGTCTTGAATTTACCTATATGCTGAAGGCACATCACTGATCCCCAGAGAAGGAGAGATAGCCGCCACACTGATGTGTGTGTTTGGCTAGGGTTTCGGTGAAGAAAATTAGAGAAGAAGACTTACAAAACTAAGGAAGAAAAGGGGCTATATATTTAGCGCCTTATTAACCTAAAACTAGGTCAAATCAGCGCCTTAATCAAATCCCAAGCTTATTGGGTAATTTTCTTAATTTTTTCCATTCAATCCAATTGATTGGTTTCCCCGATTTCATTCAATTAATTTAATTAATTAGTTTTTTTAATTTTGGTCAATTAATCTAATTGATTGGTTTCCTTTATTTTCTCCATTTTCGTTAAATCTAATTTAATGAATATATTTATATTCAATTTTTAAATTTGAAATTCAAAATTAAAATTCCAATTAATTTTATGTAAATTTCAATTTCAATTTCAAAAACCAAAATTAGAATTCAAATTAATTTTATTAATTTAACATTTAAATTAATTAGGTTACATTATGGATCTAGTCCAACTTGGCCCATGATGCCACATACCCTCTTTTGGCCCAACATGTGGGCTTTGCCAACTTAGGCCTATTAATCCTTATTGGCATAAACCATATATGCTAGAATTCAAGACAACTTAATGTGTTTGTGTAGTACCCATTAGACCCAAAATAGCCACTGACATAAATGGGCTTGGGCATATTAGGCCCAATCCATCTAATGACAACATAGAGCACTAGCAATGCTTTGTTGTGCCAAAGATAGTTGAGTTCATCGAATGATCAACATGTTATACATATTTGGTTACCATGTTAATTGTCCTTTCGTCTCGGTTATTCGTCGCATTGACTAGGTCAAGGAAAATATATCAACCATTGTGGTCTAGGGTCAGCTTTTGCCAAAACAGGGAATCTTCGTTTATGGACTCTAAGGAGTGGGTCATCTCATGACTCCTTTACTATATATAGATTCCTGAGTCCGTAAATGTCATCCATGTTTCACCGGCCTATGGATAACCTAATCTCTCACGGAGATTGATGAATTCCTTCAGCTTATCACACTAGCCCTGAGTTCTTAGGGCTGCCCAAGAGTATAACTACGAGTCTCCGTATTTTAGGCAGACAAGGTATACAATCAAAACAAGCCTTCCAGAACACAAGTCTATATGAAAATTGACAACATCAGGTCTAAGAAAAGACACACCCAATTAATAAGAGACATTACCTATTGATACTATCTGTGAGATTTCCTTGTAGTGTCTCTTTGTGGGTCAGTTCAGTGTGAGTTATTCTTCAATAGGTCCACCCACGAGTCAGCTAAGTCATCTCAATGTCTGTAGATCACAAGGACTCTACCTTGCATCTCCATGCAAGTAACTGAGTCGTGCTAGGCTTATTGAGATCACCAATGCCCATTCTCACTATCACTAGACTAGGAACATATTTCTAGCAATGGACATGTGGTGTCATTGAGCCCTCATGATCGCGATCCCTATCACAGATCCTCAATGTGACACTCGTTTCATTTTAAGGGCTTTATCCAGTTACTCATATATAATATTTGAGACTCGCAATATGAAACAAGATAAAGAATGTTTTTATTCATAACAATAAAGAAGTACAGGGGTTTACCTGACTCTCAAATTGTCTCTAAGACACCTATAAACTAATAGATATGAACAACCATATGATGTAGACTATATCCAATGATACATGTGGTAAGGATTCCTTTTAGAGTTTATCGGCAGTTCTGTTTAGTGCAATTTGTTCCACTAACAAACCCACTCACAACATCAGCCAAGGTATCTCTATGCATGCATCCATAAGGTTTTTTTCCTTACATCACATGTAAGTAGCTTGATGTCTTACTAGTTTGATCGAATCGACCAATGCCTTTTTTTGGTGACTCTAGACTAGGTAAAAATTTAACGAATAATCAAATAGTATTCCCGAAATTCTCATGATCATGATCTTATCATAGATCCTCAAGATACACCTTGATTTTTTCAAGGGCCTTTATCCATAAAATAATAATAATAAGAAATAAATGAAGATAGATGTAACATATAAAATAAAATGCTCTAGGTTATGATTCATGAAATAATGCCAAATTACATGATGTCATCTGACTATTGAATTTTCGCTGGGACACCTATATTAACAGAAGGTCGTAGAGAAAGGTTTTCCCAAGCCATTGACATCGATAATGTGGATCACTATTAGGGGAAATCGTACACTTCAACATCTACCAGTGATCAAAAGGTTTGAAATCACAAAAAATAAATAAAAATAAAAGTATGACCTGTATGTCTCCGTATGATTTCTATATGAATAAAATGAATGATTGCATGCTTCTACATGTATTTTATTGAGCAAAGATCCATTCAAATACATTATTTCCACATGAACAAAAATTATTTTTTGTTTATTCATAATTTCATATGCATGACCCACTACAGCAAAAATGTATTTTAGTGGCGGTTTTTTACATTCTTAGTGGCGGTTTGAACCGCTGCTAAAATTTTTTGTGGCCTTTTTAAAACTGACGTAAAAATTGGTGCCATTAAATATTTCAGAGTCGGTTTCGCACAACCGACGGAATAACCGACATTAAAAATAAAATCGACGTTATATGTGCATAACCGACGTTAAAATAAGATAATATAATAAAATTGTAATATTTACAGCGGCGGTATTGAACCGCCGCTACAATGCTGATTTCTTGGGATATTTGCTGCTGCTTTTTCGTATTTACTTCTGCTTTTTTACAAAAAAAACTACTTGCTATTGTTTTATCTTATAATTATTTATATCATTAAAAAAACATTATAATTGATCAAACATTTAAAATTTTGAATCCATAACCATTAAATTTATACATAATTAAATATAATCTAAAATAAATACAAACAGTGATAACAAATAAAATATTTCTCACCATTAAAAATTAATAGATCCAAATACATGTTAAAACAAAGTAATGTGCTTTGCAAATTTAACATAAATGGAATCAAAGAATCAATAATATAACAAATGTTTAAACCTGAGTAATCTTGCAAATTAAACCTAACTGGAACCAAAGTACAAATAAAACTACAAAAATTTAAACCTAAACAATCTATTAGGTTGATGAGTTTCAAACTCAATCAGCTTCAAGCCAAGCAATTGTGGCAACCTGCATATCATCAAAAGAAAATATTGTATTAAGGTCCCTATAGCAAAAACATGGAAGGAAACAAATAAATCTGAAACAAATAAATCTGAGCAGGCAAAAGATAACATTTAATCATTTCCTCCCATGGTGGCAGTGTTTTTATGATATTCTTTTGTAGAAAACATGTATATTGACTGATTAAAATATGGTAGACAAAATGGTTCTCATACAAAGCATCACGGAAAGCAATGCATTTGCTGGTGTATAGGAAGAGTTACTTCTGGCCTTTTCAAGAAATTAAACTCACAGCCATGGTATTTGAAATTAAACTCATTTGAATGATAATAAAGACAATTAAAGAGACAATAATTCGAAATCAAACTCAATGTAATTATTCATCCAAAAACAATAAATATAAACCAAATAATAATTGCCAATCATAAAAAATAAAGAGAAACCAAGATAAATGTGAAAGAATTGATCCTTTAACTAATAGTCATTTAATCCATGTATGCTTGATAGATTCATATCATTAATAATATCTCTCATCGTAAATATTAATCAAAAGACTCTGATCCATTAAATACTTTTTTTATTAGTACATCTATATAGTTAGTGCCAATCACAGACTTGTTGGGTTCTTTGCCTTTAAATGGAGCCATGAAGCATTCATAGATAATAGGAGAGATTACTTGGTCATGGTAGTGAGACTCTACCTCTGTCCACATCTGTACCAATGCAGCTTCTTTTACGTCCTTGTGCCTAATCGGATTAGGTCCTGCTTCATTGAATTTTTCAGCTACATATGTGTTAATTGCTCTAGATTCTATTGTGCACACACACACACATAAAGATATCATTTAAAGCTTAAGAAAAATGAATCATATTGTGTGCCATTGCCATTTCTACTTTTAGATCAGATTATACTTCAATGAAATATCACCAAAGCATTTAGCTTGAGAAGATAATATCAGAAAATTAAATAGGTTTTACATCATGTATACTCATCAAAAGGCATATCATATAAGTCTACACATTCAGCCATAAAAATATTACGTGCAACCATATACTGCTTAGTACTGCAGGCTATTTTGTAACTTACATAAATCCAGCCACTTACAAGAAAAGAAGTCAATCTGGCTAACATCCAAATTATCTGCAAGGAAAAGAGATCCATGATATTTATAAACAATAAAAAAAATTTGAAATCCAAATTATTTGCAAGGGAAAGAGATCCAAAAGACTAGAAGTAAAATTAAAATCATAAGGAGCTATGGAAATCAATGTATTACCGAAAACTTGTACATTGTTAGCAATCAAGTTATTTTGACGCATGGCATTGTGTTCAAAAAACATAGCAAGTTCAAGAGGGAGAGAGGAGAGAAAAGGGTTTCTTACGACATTCAAAATGTATAGAAGAAAAAAGAAAGGAGAATTGAGGAGAACGTAGATAATGATTAATTAACCTCCATTATTTGATAGACTTGAAGGTGGATCTATGAGTAATATTAATTTTTTTTAGAAACCTTTGTATATCTTTACTGTATCTATAATTTATGTCAGTGATTTTCAACCAAAAAAATAATAATTAAATATGTTAGTGATTAATTTGTAAGTTCATATATGTAGCTGATTCAGGTCTCTCTTTGATATATTGCAGACAAGTAAATAGGTGTGTATATAAATTTAATGCAGGATTTACTAATGATATGTTGATTAATGAGAGGAAATTTCTATATAATATAAATAAAAAATAATAATAATAATAATAATTATTATTTGGCATTGACTGTGAAATGAAAATGTAAATAAGCATATGAGAAGAAGAGAAAGAAAGATTGGTACCTGCAACCTAGCAATATCAATGCCAAATTTCTTTCTATCGAAACGAATGCCGAATGCCGGCGAACAAAAACTTTGTAATTAGAGGTTTCAATAGTGAGGAATGAGTTTGCACTTGCACTCTTCTTTGTAATTGTAAGTTCATGTAAAATACTTGACAAGTTCGAAAAATAAGATCCATCATAACTTAAACTAAGACAACAATGCAATATAAACATTAATACCTGGTAGAGGAGATCCACTAGAAACTTCCATGCTATCCATATTCTGTTTTGATCAAAAGCCCACATAATAAGAGAAAGAAAAATAAGACATAATGCCTCTTAACTCCAAATGACACAATTTCCTCTTTCATTTTAATTTTTTTCTCTTTTTGTTCATGGTGGAAAGGTAAAATGTTTTGGGAAATGATGATTTCTTCCAGAGATTATCACAATCAATTAGACTATCAGCCTGATGATTTGATTGTTTAAATACTAAGTGGTGAACAACAACTAACGTAAACAAAGTAGCACAACTAGATCTCATTTTAAGGATTTAGTTTAGACAGATTACATAGACATGAACCTATTAGGGACACATACTCATGAACGTTTTTCATATAAAAAGAGTGACTAGGAGCTTTTATAGTCAAGCAGTTTACCTGCTCTTCCTACTGATTCACAAACTACTGAAAGAAGTACACTTAATTTGAACTTTTAAAAAAAATATCTTTCACACATTATGATGAGTAAATAAAAGAATGAATTTAATTTAATAAAATAGCTTCTTGAGTACATTATGTTCATGACTAGTAGCCCTTTTATCTGTGTTTCAATAAGATATTAAAAAATGACAACCAAAAAAATTATTTAAACAAACATTGGCAACATAGCTTCTTCTGACCAAATTTGAAACAACAGCTAAACAAGTTAAAGATTACCTGCACATAATTTTGATCCATATTTTCATCACCAAATCTGAAATAACGATCAAGCACATTTCCACAATAGAACAGGGCATGTACCCAAAAAGTCTCATAATATTAGATTTACCCAAATTTCATAATCTCACCCCCCCTATTGATCAATGACAGCTCATCCATGCCAGCTAAGATTGAGGACAGTTAGTTTGTTATAGCTATTAGTTAGGACAGTTAGTTTGTTATAGCTATTAGTTAGACAGTTAGGCTATTCTGTTAAGATTTTCTGCTTTTCATATTCTTCTTCTTGTATAATATAAATAGATGAATTCAGCAATAGAATCAGAAGTAATTCAGATTCACAAATGCATATCTTCCTTCTTTCCACGAGTTCCTTTATGGTATCAGAGCTTCACTTGTGAGGCTCTGGTATTTGATTCGTTATTCTTCTTTTTTCTTCCTTACTTCTGTATTCTGTATTCCGTAGCCATGGCAAATGCAGTGATAGCTCCGATTCAAATCAACAATCAACTACCAGAGTTCCTCACAAATCCAGGACATTCTTTATACCTTCATCCTAGTGAAAATCCTTCTATTGTATTAGTTTCATCGATTCTTAATGGCTCAAACTACCATTCTTGGTCTAGAGCGATGAAAATGGCTCTTATGTCGAAGAACAAACTCAAAATTGTTGATGGCTCACTGCCAATTCCACCTGAAACAGATCCTTCATTTACAGCATGGGAGAGATGTAACAATATGGTCCTAGGATGGATCCACCGTGCTATAAGCGCCTCTATTGCAAAATCCATACTATGGATTGATAAAGTTGTTGATGCTTGGAAGGATTTGCATGATCGTTTCTCCCAGGCTGATATTTTCAGAATCTCGGATCTGCAAGAAGAGATATACAGACTTCAACAAGGAGAGAGAAATGTAGCAGATTATTTTACTGAATTGAAAATTCTTTGGGATGAACTTGAAAACTTGAAGCCTCTACCACAGTGTAGTTGCACTGCTCTCAACAAGATGCGCACTTATAGAGACAGAGATCAAGTTATCAGGTTTTTAAAAGGATTGAATGATCAATTTCATGCTGTTAGATCTCAAATAATGCTATTAGATCCTCTTCCAGGAGTGAATAAAGTCTTTTCTCTTATATTACAACAAGAGAGGCAGAAACATAGCAATGATCCTGTTCATAATAATGTATCAATTGAACCAAAGGCTTTTGCATTTTCATCTGATCATCGAAATGCATCTTCTGCATCTTCTGGAAGAGGAAAATGGAAAACAAATACTGGTAGAGGAGCAACAAATAAATTTTGTACCAATTGCAAGAAGGACAATCATACAATTGAAACATGTTATTTCAAACATGGATTTCCTCCTGGATATAGATCCAGAAATCAGAATCCTGTTGCTTCAGCTCATGTTGTTTCTACAGATCTTCAACCAAAAGACCATAGCATCCATGGTGCAACTGACTCACACACAGTAGATTTGGTTCATGCTTTCAGTACTGAGGTAACACAATCACAAGGTAAAATCCCTTTTCATTGGATCTTAGACACTGGTGCCACAGATCATATTTGTTTTGATAAGACTCTATTTCATTCCATTACCAAAATCTTACCAATCACTATTTCCCTTCCCAATGGCCATCATGTGGTATCTGAATATTCTGGTACTATATATATCTCAACTCAACTTGTTCTACAGCATGTATTGTTTGTCCCTGACTTTCGAATTAACCTCATTTCTATAACCAAACTCTTACATACCATTCCTTGTTATATAACTTTTGACCGTTCCTTATGCTTGATAAAACAGAAACATACCAAGGCAACGATTGGTTCAGCTGAGGAGCACGATGGACTGTATGTGCTAGTCATTAAAGATACCAAGACAGGATTGGCATCAACATCAGATACTATTTGTAATAAAGCTGAAAATAACATTCTGTCAACTTGTAATAATGTTGCTTTGGAGACAGATAGGTCCCTTTTATGGCACTATAGGCTTGGTCATTTGTCTCAATCTGTAATGAAAACTATGTGTACTTCATTTCCTTTCATATCAATAAAGGAGAACTTCCCTTGTGATATATGTCAATTTGCCAAACAAACTAAACTTCCTTTTCCTTTAAGCTCTACTACCACTACCCAACCTTTTCAAATATTACATGATGATATATGGGGCCACACCTTCTATCCATGATCACAAATACTTCCTTACCCTTGTTGATGACTTTACTAGATACACATGGTTGATTTTATTAAACACCAAAGCAAAAACCCGTGCTTCCTTGAAAACTTTTGTTGCCTTTGCTGAAAATCAATTCCCTTATAAAGTTAAAACCATCAGATCTGACAATGGCCAAGAGTTCATTATGACATATTTTTATAATGAAAAGGGAATTGTTCATCAACGTTCATGTGTTGAAACTCCACAGCAAAATGGAGTAGTGGAACGCAAACATCGTCATATACTCAATGTGGCTCGTGCCATTTCATTCCATGCCAGTTTACCAATCACACTTTGGAGTTATGCAGTTACACATGTTGTACATTTAATTAATCGAACTTCTACACCTGTTATCCATAATAAGAGCCCATATGAAGTTCTCCATGGTTCACATCCCAATTTGCTCCATCTAAAAGTCTTTGGCTGTCTTGCCTATGCTACCACATTAACTGCTCATCGATCCAAGTTTGATCACCGTGCCCGAAAATGTGTTTTCCTTGGTTATCATCCTCATACCAAAGGTTATATTCTTTT
The DNA here is from genome assembly GCA_032173675.1 of Gastrolobium villosum. Lineage (NCBI taxonomy): Eukaryota > Viridiplantae > Streptophyta > Magnoliopsida > Fabales > Fabaceae > Gastrolobium > Gastrolobium villosum. The sequence goes on from JAVKPL010010915.1 coordinate 18,960, forward strand.
TGACCTTTCAGCTCATTCTGTTTTTATTTCCAGACATGTCATCTTCTTTGAAACTCATTTTCCTTTCCCACCACCAGTCATCCATGTTGATACATTACCTACACCTGTTCCTTCATCTACCTCTTCATTCACTTTTCATGACCATCCAGACCCATTTTTACCTTATGCACATTCAACCAACCCACCTCCACCCATTACCGAACCTACTCCACCTTTACTAGACCCTACTATACCTTTACCTGTTCCAACTACTCGCAGATCATCAAGAAATAAGCAGGCTCCACAGTATCTTAATGACTATCATTGCAGCTTATCGGCTTCTTCAACAGACCATTCATGTCAAGGTATTCCTTACCCTTTATCTTCTGTTTATTCTTTTGATCTGTGTTCTCCATCATATAAACATACCTGTTTGAACCTCAGTGCACATGTGATACCAAAATCATACAATGAAGCTATTAAACATGCTTGTTGGCGTGATGCCATGCAAGCTGAAATCCATGCTCTTGAACTCAATCGTACATGGTCTCTTGTGGATCCTCCTCCTGGTACTAAACCTGTTGGATGTAAGTGGGTTTTCTGCTTTAAACATAAAGCTGATGGATCCATAGAACGATTTAAGGCCCGGTTGGTTGCTAAGGGTTATACCCAACTTGAAGGCCTTGATTTCTTTGAGACATTTTCACCAGTGGATAAACTTACTACTGTACGTGTCCTTCTTAGTTTAGCTTCCTCACGAGGTTGGTTGCTTGAACAACTTGATGTGCATAATGCCTTCCTTCATGGTGATCTTCATGAAGATGTCTATATGAGTTTGCCCCCAGGTTTTGCTGCTCCATCTTCCAGAACAGTTTGCAAGCTTGAGAAATCTCTTTATGGTTTAAAACAATCGAGTAGACAGTGGTATGAAAAATTATCCACTTCTTTGATGTCTATTGGCTACACACCATCTCAAGCAGATCATTCTTTATTTGTCAGACGAACACAAGATTCTTTCACTGCCCTCTTGGTATATGTTGATGATGTTTTACTCACAGGCAATGATCCTACTGAAATCCATCGAGTTAAACAGGTTCTGGATGCGAAGTTTCGCATTAAAGACCTTGGTCCTGCCCTTTTTTCCTTGGTTTGGAGTTGTCCCGATCTCCAGAGGGTATTGTTGTGAACCAACGCAAATATACTCTTGAACTTCTTCAAGAAAGTGGTATGCTTGCTGCCAAGCCTTCATCTACACCAATGGATGCATCTCAAAAGCTCCAACGTGAACAGGGAGCTCCTTATACAGATGCTGCTGCTTATAGGCGTTTAATTGGTCGTCTTCTTTACTTGACCACTACAAGACCTGATATCTCGTTTGCTATTCAACAATTAAGCCAGTTCGTGGCTCATCCAATGCAGGTACATTATCTTGCTGCTACAAAAGTGCTTCGGTATCTGAAAGCTTCTCCAGGAACCGGTTTGTTCTTCCCCTCAGTCAATGACTCTCATATTTCAGCTTTTGCAGATGCTGATTGGGCTTGTTGCCTTGATACTAGACGTTCTATAACTGGTTTCTGTGTATTCATTGGCTCCGCTATTGTCTCCTGGCGTTCCAAGAAACAAAGTACTGTTTCTAGATCATCAACCGAAGCTGAATATCGTTCATTGGCTAGTCTTACTTGCGAATTACAATGGCTTCATTATTTGCTTCAGGATCTTGGTTATACTTCTCCTAAACCTACCTCGGTCTTTTGTGATAGCCAGTCCGCCATCTACTTGGCCCATAACCCAGCTTTTCATGAGCGTTCTAAACATATAGAACTTGACTGTCATATAACCCGTGACAAGATTACTGCTGGACTCTTGCGTTTGTTTCCGGTATCATCTTCTTGTCAAGTGGCTGATATACTCACAAAACCACTGTTTCCTACTCAGTTTTCTTCGAACTTTGCCAAGCTTGGCCTTATGGATATCCACCGTCCAGCTTGTGGGGGGGGTATTGATCAATGACAGCTCATCCATGCCAGCTAAGATTGAGGACAGTTAGTTTGTTATAGCTATTAGTTAGGATAGTTAGTTTGTTATAGCTATTAGTTAGACAGTTAGGCTACTCTGTTAAGTTTTTCTGCTTTTCATATTCTTCTTCTTGTATAATATAAATAGATGAATTCAGCAATAGAATGGTAAGTAATTCAGATTCACAAATGCCTATCTTCTTTCTTTTCACGAGTTCCTTTATGGTATTAGAGCTTCACTTGTGAGGCTCTGGTATTTGATTCGTTATTCTTCTTTTTTCTTCCTTACTTCTGTATTCTGTATTCCGTAGCCATGGCAAATGCAGTGATAGCTCCGATTCAATTCAACAATCAACTACCAGAGTTCCTCACAAATCCAGGACATTCTTTATACCTTCATCCTATTGAAAATCCTTCTATTGTATTAGTTTCATCGATTCTTACTGGCTCAAACTACCATTCTTGGTCTAGAGCGATGAAAATGGCTCTTATGTCGAAGAACAAACTCAAAATTGTTGATGGCTCACTGCCAATTCCACCTGAAACAGATCCTTCATTTGCAGCATGGGAGAGATGTAATAATATGGTCCTAGGATGGATCCACCGTGCTATAAGCGCCTCTATTGCAAAATCCATACTATGGATTGATAAAGTTGTTGATGCTTGGAAGGATTTGCATGATCGTTTCTCCCAGGCTGATATTTTTAGAATCTCGGATCTGCAAGAAGAGATATACAGACTTCAAAAAGGAGAGAGAAATGTAGCAGATTATTTTACTGAATTGAAAATTCTTTGGGATGAACTTGAAAACTTGAAGCCTCTACCACAGTGTAGTTGCACTGCTCTCAACAAGATGCGCACTTATAGAGACAGAGATCAAGTTATCAGGTTTTTAAAAGGATTGAATGATCAATTTCATGCTGTTAGATCTCAAATAATGCTATTAGATCCTCTTCCAGGAGTGAATAAAGTCTTTTCTCTTATATTACAACAAGAGAGGCAGAATCATAGCAATGATCCTGTTCATAATAATGTATCAATTGAACCAAAGGCTTTTGCATTTTCATCTGATCATCTAAATGCATCTTCTGCATCTTCTGGAAGAGGAAAATGGAAAACAAATACTGGTAGAGGAGCAACAAATAAATTTTGTACCAATTGCAAGAAGGACAATCATACAATTGAAACATGTTATTTCAAACATGGATTTCCTCCTGGATATAGATCCAGAAATCAGAATCCTGTTGCTTCAGCTCATGTTGTTTCTACAGATCTTCAACCAAAAGACCATAGCATCCATGGTGCAACTGACTCACACACAGTAAATTTGGTTCAAGCCTTCAGTACTGAGGTAACACAATCACAAGGTAAAATCCCTTTTCATTGGATCTTAGACACTGGTGCCACAGATCATATTTGTTTTGATAAGACTCTATTTCATTCCATTACCAAAATCTTACCAATCACTATTTCCCTTACCAATGGCCATCATGTGGTATCTGAATATTCTGGTACTATATATCTCAGCTCAACTTGTTTTACAGCATGTATTGTTTGTCCCTGACTTTTGAATTAACCTCATTTCTATAACCAAACTCTTACATACCATTCCTTGTTATATAACTTTTGACCGTTCCTTATGCTTGATAAAACAGAAACATACCAAGGCAACGATTGGTTCAGCTGAGGAGCACGATGGACTGTATGTGCTAGTCATTAAAGATACCAAGACAGGATTGGCATCAACATCAGATACTGTTTGTAATAAAGCTGAAAATAACATTCTGTCAACTTGTAATAATGTTGCTTTGGAGACAGATAGGTCCCTTTTATGGCACTATAGGCTTTGTCATTTGTCTCAATCTGTAATGAAAACTATGTGTACTTCATTTCCTTTCATATCAATAAAGGAGAACTTCCCTTGTGATATATGTCAATTTGCCAAACAAACTAAACTTCCTTTTCCTTTAAGCTCTACTACCACTACCCAACCTTATCAAATATTACATGCTGATATATGGGGCCACACCTTCTATCCATGATCACAAATACTTCCTTACCCTTGTTGATGACTTTACTAGATACACATGGTTGATTTTATTGAAGACCAAAGCAGAAACCCATGCTTCCTTGAAAACTTTTGTTGCCTTTGCTGAAAATCAATTCCCTTATAAAGTTAAAACCATCAGATCTGACAATGGCCAAGAGTTCATTATGACATATTTTTATAATGAAAAGGGAATTGTTCATCAACGTTCATGTGTTGAAACTCCACAGCAAAATGGAGTAGTGGAACGCAAACATCGTCATATACTCAATGTGGCTCGTGCCATTTCATTCCATGCCAGTTTACCAATCACACTTTGGAGTTATGCAGTTACACATGTTGTACATTTAATTAATCGAACTTCTACACCTGTTATCCATAATAAGAGCCCATATGAAGTTCTCCATGGTTCACCTCCCAATTTGCTCCATCTAAAAGTCTTTGGCTGTCTTGCCTATGCTACCACATTAACTGCTCATCAATCCAAGTTTGATCACCGTGCCCGAAAATGTGCTTTCCTTGGTTATCATCCTCATACCAAAGGTTATATTCTTTTTGACCTTTCAGCTCATTCTGTTTTTATTTCCAGACATGTCATCTTCTTTGAAACTCATTTTCCTTTCCCACCACCAGTCATCCATGCTGATACATTACCTACACCTGTTCCTTCATCTACCTCTTCATTCACTTTTCATGACCATCCAGACCCATTTTTACCTTATGCACATTCAACCAACCCACCTCCACCCATTACCGAACCTACTCCACCTTTACCATACCCTACTATACCTTTACCTATTCCAACTACTCGCAGATCATCAAGAAATAAGCAGGCTCCACAGTATCTTAATGACTATCATTGCAGCTTATCGGCTTCTTCAACAGACCATTCATGTCAAGGTATTCCTTACCCTTTATCTTCTGTTTATTCTTTTGATCTGTGTTCTCCATCATATAAACATACCTGTTTGAACCTCGGTGCACATGTGATACCAAAATCATACAATGAAGCTATTAAACATGCTTGTTGGCGTGATGCCATGCAAGCTGAAATCCATGCTCTTGAACTCAATCGTACATGGTCTCTTGTGGATCCTCCTCCTGGTACTAAACCCGTTGGATGTAAGTGGGTTTTCTGCATTAAACATAAAGCTGATGGATCCATAGAACGATTTAAGGCCCGGTTGGTTGCTAAGGGTTATACCCAACTTGAAGGCCTTGATTTCTTTGAGACATTTTCACCAGTGGCTAAACTTACTACTGTACGTGTCCTTCTTAGTTTAGCTTCCTCACGAGGTTGGTTGCTTGAACAACTTGATGTGCATAATGCCTTCCTTCATGGTGATCTTCATGAAGATGTCTATATGAGTTTGCCCCCAGGTTTTGCTTATCCATCTTCCAGAACAGTTTGCAAGCTTGAGAAATCTCTTTATGGTTTAAAACAATCGAGTAGACGGTGGTATGAAAAATTATCCACTTCTTTGATGTCTATTGGCTACACACCATCTCAAACAGATCATTCTTTATTTGTCAGACGCACACAAGATTCTTTCACTGCCCTTTTGGTATATGTTGATGATGTTTTACTCACAGGCAATGATCCTACTGAAATCCAACGAGTTAAACAGGTTCTGGATGCGAAGTTTCGCATTAAAGACCTTGGTCCTGCCCCTTTTTTCCTTGGTTTGGAGTTGTCCCGATCTCCAGAGGATATTGTTGTGAACTAACGCAAATATACTCTTGAACTTCTTCAAGAAAGTGGTATGCTTGCTGCCAAGCCTTCATCTACACCAATGGATGCATCTCAAAAGCTCCAACGTGAACAGGGAGCTCCTTATACAGATGCTGCTGCTTATAGGCGTTTAATTGGTCGTCTTCTTTACTTGACCACTACAAGACCTGATATCTCGTTTGCTATTCAACAATTGAGCCAGTTTGTGGCTCATCCAATGCAGGTACATTATCTTGCTGCTACAAAAGTGTTTCGGTATCTGAAAGCTTCTCTAGGAACCGGTTTGTTCTTCCCCTCAGTCAATGACTCTCATATTTCAGCTTTTGCAGATGCTGATTGGGCTTGTTGCCTTGATACTAGACGTTCTATAACTGGTTTCTGTGTATTCATTGGCTCCGCTATTGTCTCCTGGCGTTCCAAGAAACAAAGTACTGTTTCTAGATCATCAACCGAAGCTGAATATCGTTCATTGGCTAGTCTTACTTGCGAATTACAATGGCTTCATTATTTGCTTCAGGATCTTGGTTATACTTCTCCTAAACCTGCCTCGGTCTTTTGTGATAGCCAGTCCGCCATCTACTTGGCCCATAACCCAGCTTTTCATGAGCGTTCTAAACATATAGAACTTGACTGTCATATAACCCATGACAAGATTACTGTTGGACTCTTGCGTTTGTTTCCGGTATCATCTTCTTGTCAAGTGGCTGATATACTCACAAAACCACTGTTTCCTACTCAGTTTTCTTCGAACTTTGCCAAGCTTGGCCTTATGGATATCCACCGTCCAGCTTGTGGGGGGTATTGATCAATGACAGCTCATCCATGCCAGCTAAGATTGAGGACAGTTAGTTTGTTATAGCTATTAGTTAGGATAGTTAGTTTGTTATAGCTATTAGTTAGACAGTTAGGCTACTCTGTTAAGTTTTTCTGCTTTTCATATTCTTCTTCTTGTATAATATAAATAGATGAATTCAGTGTTAGCATATGGGTGTCCTAGAGACAATCTTTTGATTAAATAAAGGACACTAGATGTAGAACTTTATTTGTCGCAAATAAATGTAAGCACTATTTATTCAGTTTCATATTGTGTCTCGATATTACTGTTAATATTATATGAATGAACTGGATAAACCCCTTGGAATAGAACAGGTATCTCTTGAGTATCTGTGATGAGATCACGATCATGAGGATTCAAGGATATTGCATGCCTATTCCTAATTATATGTTCCTAGTCTAGAGACACTGAGTTTGGGGATCAGTGATCTCGAGTAAAGACTAGTACGACTTATCTACTTGTATATGGATACAAGGTAAAGACCTCATGAGCTGCAGATATGGAGATATCTTAGCTAAAGTCGTGGGTGGACCTATAAGAGTATAGCTCGCACTGAACAGACCCAAAAAGAGACTCTATGAGGAAATCTCACAGATAGTGTTATTAGAGTAATCTCTTTATGTTTGGGTGTGTCTTTCCTTAGACCAGAAGTTATTACCTAGACTGTGTTCTTGAAGGCATGTTTTGATTGTATACCTCGTCTGCCTGAAACATGGAGACTCATAGGTATACTGTTGGGCGTGTCCTTAAAGGGCACAGGGCTAGGGTAATAAGCTGAAGGAATTCGTCAAATCTCTGTGAGAGATTAGGTTATCTGTAAACCGGAGAAATCGGGATGACATTTACAGGGACTCGGGAATCTATGCATAGTAAAAGAGATCATGAGATGATCTGCCTTTAGAGTCAGTAAATTGAAGATTCCCTATTTCGAATAAAGCTTACCCTAAACCGCAGGGGTTGATACATTTCCTTACCCTAGGTTAATGGGAAGATAACCGAGACGAAGGGAAATACATACGGTAACCAAATATGTGCAATAGGATGATCAAGTCATTAATCTGACTAGTTCTGGGGCAACAAAGCATTGCTAGTGCTCTGTGTTGTCATTAATTGGGTTGTGGGCTTGTTGGGCCCAAGCCCAGTTATGTCAGTAGCTAAGTTGGACCTAATGGGTCACATACTAACACCTTGTAGTTATGATGGACTAGCTTTAAAGGTATTGGGCCTAATAATGTTATTTGCCCAAGAAGCTGTTTGGAAGCCCACCTACATGGGTGGGTGGTGCATGGAGCTTAGTAATGGGCTTGGATAGTCCAAGCCATTACTAATTAATTTAATTAGTTAAATTAATAATCAAATATTTGAATTTCGAATTTTGAATTTGAAATTTTAATTTTAAAATTTGAATTTAGAATTTGAATTTCGAAATTCGAATTTTGAATTTGAAATTTGAAATTTGAAATTTGAATTTTAAAATTTGAATTTGAATTTGAATTTTGAAATTCGAATTTTGAATTTGAAATTTGAAATTTTGAATTTTGAATTTGAATGTTTGAACGTTTGAATTCAAGTGTTTGAATTCGAATTTGAATTGGTTTTGAAAAGTTGTTTCATAACAAAAGGATAAGACAGGATCTTATTGGAGCATATTCCTTGGATGAAGAAGCATCTTTGGAGGCTCTCCCTAGGCTGTTTGGTGCGCCACTTTTAAGTGATAAGAGTGTTATCTTATCACTTAAAACAAACCTCCATTCAGATTTGGTGGTTGAGGGAATCAGTGGGTAAGTTGATTCAAATTTTGAATGCAACTGCTCAATGTATTTGGACCCTTTATAGGGCTGAATTATGCGCATGAAAACTATATACTATATGATAGTTTATGAATTTAAGTTTAAATTAATTTGAATTTAAATTCATGTGGATAAGATTGGAGGTTGTTGGCAAAGTTTGTTTTGCAACAGCTCCACCTTATCACACTGTTTCATGCGCAACTTTCAAAGAAATTTGAAAGTTTGTTTTTCATTTTGAATGAATGAATTCCCTCCTCCTCTCCAAAGGGTGCGCATAAATAGACATGTTCCTCACCTTAGGTTTCATTGGAAAACCAAGCCAACTCTCCTCCTCTATGCACCATTCTGTAGGGTAGCTCAGTACACCTTTCCAAACAGGATACCTAGCCTCCACCCTCACCACTTGTGCGCATAGCAAGCCTCATTGTGGTGTTCATCTGGTGGCTTTCAAGAAAGAGTTCTTGCATCATAGACGAACGGTGGTGTGGATCACCATTAGAGGGTTTGAACCCTTCAAGCCTGACATCTCATCTCCCTGACTGATCAGGCCAAAACAAGGTAACATCATGCTGTCTTAAAGCATGAATCTATGAGTGCATGTATGTTCCGCAGTAAAATTTTTGTTTTACACCTTACACGCATCGGCCTTCAAAGGCCAGTTTACTTTCATTCAGCAATAGAATGGTAAGTAATTCAGATTCACAAATGCCTATCTTCTTTCTTTTCACCCCCAAAAAAAGGCACAATATACTCTCAGTAAATTTAAATGTAATCTGAATAATCCCTAAAAATTGCAAAATCAACCTCCAATAATCACATCCAAAAAATGAAAAACGAAAAAAGGTAAAAAGAAAAAAGGAAAAAAAAAACTTAATCTATCCCAAAGAACAAATAATAATTTATTTAATAAAAAGAAAAAAGGGATGAAAAAAGCAAAAACCATTGGTGATAATAGCGCTGGACGAAGGCCTAGAACCCTCTTCCAAGCTTCTCTTACAACAGCAAACGCCTCCTGCGATACACACACAATCAAAAGCAACTTCATTTGATAAAATAATTTAAAAATGCATAAAATTAAAATTTCCAGACTCACGGGCAAGAGAGAAACCAAAGCCTGCCCCGTTGCGCGCGTTCTCCCAGTGCAAAAGTCTTGTCCGTGAGCTCCGAATCCCACAATGCAGAAAAGTTGAAAATTAATAATATTAATAAAATATATTATTAATTTTCAAATTTTCAACTTTTTTATTTTAGGATGTTACAAACAACATCATTTTCTGCATTCAATAATATAATTTTATTTTGCCGAAATTTATGAATTTCTCATAGGGTTTTTACGTTTATTATGTCGTAGGAAGAGTGATTTTGTAATGTTATAGAGATTCGTTTTGCGTGTCATATTTTTTTCTTTTTTTGTTTTAAAATGTGTGGACCCCACAAAATATTGTGTGTGTAGGAAAATTTATTGTGTTATGTTAAATGAGGAAATGAAAACCCTTTCTCATAACTTCTAAGAACAAGTATTTATTTATTTGTATTTCTTTCATGTTTTAGTAGAGTCAGCTCTAAATGAATGCACAAGTTTCCTCTTTTTTGTTTTTTTAATTTTAAAGTGGTCTTCAAAGTTATACTTTTTAGGTTGACTAAAACAACTTTTATATTATTATTATTATTATTATTTCTAAATTATAAACTAATAAACTAAATTTAAAAGCTAAAGTTCATAACTAGCGTTAGCAATGTACATGTTAATTTTTACTATAAAGGTGATTACATGTGCGTCATCATTTGTGTATCCTTAATTTCATGTCCTTTCAATGATGTGCACATCATGAATTATTATAACATAATTAGGCTTTTGGAAACTAACGAGTGCACTTATAAAAGGTCCAAAATTATAACTAGCGACGAAATGTCTGTTGGATGGTGTTCTTTTTAGTAATGTCAGCAATTCGTTTTTGATTCAAAGGGTCACGGAGAGATCAGGTTGTAATTATTTTCGTAAATTTGATTGGCGACAAGAAAGAATATTGTTATAGACTGAATTAAGTGTGAGTATATATATATATATATATATATATATATATATATATATATATATATATATATATATATATATATATATATATATATGGGATAGGATCAACTTACACCGGTGTAAGAATAGTAAATCTTACATCAAATCTTAACCATTGATTTCCGTACATCTAACGGTTGAGATTTATTGGGAATTAAAAATTAATTAATTAGTGATTTCCGTACATCTTACTCCTGACGAGTGTTAATAAAAATTTATAATAATTTAAAAAATAAAATAAAATAAAATGTGATGGGTCCCATAATTTGATCTCTCTGTATGAACTACATCAATTCTTCGGTGAAAGGAGAATTGATTACCCCTATTTATATATATATGGATTTTATAAGAGTTGTATTCTAGAAAAAGTGTTTATGCTATGTTATAGAGATTCGTTTTGCGTGCCAAAGTTTTTTTTTGCTGTGGACCCCACAAAATGTTGTGAGTGTAGGAAATTCTTTCTGGTCATGTTAAATTATAGATGATAAACTCGTATATATATGGGGCAGGATATTCTTACACCGGTGTAAGAGTTAGAAGTCTTACACTCAATCTTGACCATTGATCCACTTGTATCCAATGGCTCACACTCTTAAAAAATTTGAGCCCTTAGATATAAGTGGGATCAACGGACAAGATTGAGAGTGTAACTTACACTGTTGTAAAATGATCCTGACCATATATATATATATATATATATATATATATATATATATAGAGGGTTCTATAAGAGTTATATTGTAGGAAAAGTGTTTGTGTTATGTTATATAGATTTGTTTTGCATGCCAGAATTATTATTATTTTTTGCTGTGGGCCCCACAAAATGTTGTGACTGTAGGAAATCTGGTCATATTAAATAATAGATAATAAGCCCATATATATATATATATATATATATATATATATATATATATATATATATATATATATATATGGAAAGAGGTTATAATTATAACCTATTTTTCTTACTACTTATTAATACTAAATTTTAACCATTGATTTCCGTCAATCTAATGGTTATAATTTACAGGTCGTACTTATTTTGGTTTTCCAAAGTATCCTCCAACTGACAGCCGAAGACTAATCCTTTTGAGGCGGGAGATCACATTAAGTGGATAAATCTCTCCAAACAAAGCATTTTCCGTACGCACGGCCAGGGATCGAATCTCTGTCAACATGCTTAAGGAATCCAGCTATCTACCAACTGTGCTGGGCTTTGTTGGTAAGGGATCATACTTATTAATTAATTATTAATTTGCAATAAATTATAATCGATAGATTAACAGAAATCAACGATTAAAATTTGATAGTAACAAGTACTAAAAAAAAATAGTAACTATAACCCTTCCTCTTGCAATACGAATCAAACTCACGGTAACATGCAGCAAACATATTCAAAATTTCAAGCTTCTAAAATGTGACAATGGATAAGAAAAACTGAGAATGAACTCTGACGAAAAATTTAACAGGCCATTTCAAAAATCAAAACAGAGTATAATAGTATTAAACCATAAAGTTGGGTAGGGGAATATGAGAAAATTAAAGCCTCGACCAAAAAAAGTAGTGCGTTCTAGTACACATATCACACATGGTAAAAAGATCAATACTGTAGCCTTGCCAGCACAAGCGCAAGAAAATACTCCAGCAGTGTTTATACAGTGTATCTACCCTTCGATGGTCCTCGAGTTCTAGAATCATCCTGTAACAATTAAATATGTAAGAATCACAGATATTTACACATTGGTCAATCAAAATTTATGAGCAGAAGTTTACATGAAAGTTATATGTTATTTTGTCATTAGAATCCATGATTTCCTTCCACTTCCTTCCTATGCTCATCTGCAATATAAATTCACAAGCAAAAAGGCTCGCATCAAATGTCACGCAATGAGTTTTGGATGACTAAACATGCATAACTTCTGGCCAGGAATGTGTTACAACAACTCTGGGACTCAATGATATGCTACATTCACACATTCAAGATGAAACAGTTACCAAATGATATGCTACATTCACAAACTGTAAAAGGCTGTCACCAGAAACAAACATCCTGAAAGTTACATTATCGTCACACTACAAAGCATTAAAAAGAGCTATTATGATCAACATGGACATTATCTTCAACCCTTAAAACCTGAATTTGTTCTAACATACAGTTAATATTCCAAGTATTTGTAACAGCACACAACCGAAAGACTTTTTAACCACCAGTATAACTAAAGCTCGGACTTTATTAGCCATCAACATAAAATAAACATCATAACTAAGATTTTGAATGAAAGAACGTGATACGCCACAGCATTTCATATCTAAAGTCTAAACATTAAAAACATAAGATTCATTCTATCTAAATAAAATGTACATAAGAAATGACCCCTTGTGTTGCCATTGTACAAGACTATTAGGGCTCGTTTGGTGGACATGATAGGATAAGGGTAGGATATAATATGGGACTGATAAGGGTAGGATATGATATGGGGCTGATAATGGTAGGATATGATATGGAACTGATAAGCCGATATCATGTCCTGTGTTTGATGAGATTAGCAATGTGATAAAATTATGTAGAAGGAGAAAGGAAAAATAAAAAAATATATAATGCAATAAATATAAATATATTGGGTAGCGTGGGGATATATTGGATAGCGTGAGAATATATTGATTATTTAATAATGGTATCCTATCCTGTTGAATCCTAACCCAGCTCCCCCGTAAGATAAGAAATCATGTATTGGATAGGATAAAATGAGACAATAGGATAAGCTAATCATATCCTATTGACCCACCAAACAAGAGATAAAAATAGGATATGATAAGTTATATCCTATCTTCTTCATCAAGTGCTCCAAACAGGCTCTTAGGGATGTAAATGGGCAATGATTACCATTTTTTGTCCACTCATTTATCTTAACTCAAGTGCAGGTATTGGTCAGAAAAACCAGGCTTTTTTGGCAGGAGTGGCTGGGATGGCCACAATATGGGATGGCCACAATAGCAGCAGAGCAGAGTGTTGATAATTGCATTCGTCTTAGTTCTTTAGTATCAATTTTGTGTGTAGTAAAAATTTGTTAAAGTTTTTACATTGCATTCGCTATCTTTGTTGTAACGATTCAGAATTCGCTATGCTACTATAGCCTTTTATTTTTTTTGGGTGAACACTTCACACTGTATTCTGCAATTAACTACTTCGAGAAAAAACAAAGAAATACATGAAAGAATGTTGTAGAGTTGTGCTTATCAACATCATCAGTATTAATGCTTTGCAAAGGAGCTACAATAACAGAATACTTCAATGAAAAAGGAAAGCATAATAATACCTTAAGTCTCTTCTTCAATAAGCAAACAATACATCGTGGATTGAAATAGTAAGATGTTAGCAATGAAAATGTGACATGTAATTTAAATATTTGACATGTTTCAATGAAGAATCTATTATCTCCAATTCACTAGAAACTTGATACCAAAAAAACAAAACTCCTAAGACAGCAAAAGCATTAAAGCATCATTGATAGGACCAAAGTGATTGATAATTTGAAGATAGGAAGCAAAAGTAGGACATACAATCACAACTTCTACTTGATGTTTCAAGGCTTTCACATGCTTAACAGTATCTAGATATAACAATAGGAAATTATACAGAGCCAAGATAACATAATACAACACAAAATTGCAAGTATAATTCATAAGATAATAACAAACCTGGGCAGCCTCATTTGCTGCTGTCTTAGTCCATAATGAAAGCTTGTCCTGCCACTGGCGCACGCTTGCAACGACACCGCATATGTCTTCGGCGTCCTCAAATTGCTCACCAATTAAAGCCATCAGCTGTTCAGTAGGATCACAATTATTCAGAACAATTAAAAGTAACAAATCTTCCCATATTCTTCAAAGACAAAAACAAAACAAGTCAGTGATGAAAATTACAGTTTCAAGCCACATGTTATCAAGGTTAGCCTTTCTATTACTGGTGACACTGACAGTCCACTTTCCTCCATTGGCACACTCAGGATCTTCCCATTTTGGCTCAACCCCAGCCTTGAACAAGTGGAAATCTCCATTATTAGGCAACTTGCTTGGCTTGAATATCTGATCATACAAACTACAACAAGATTTCCACATCACAAAGTCATCAAATTTATTGCAATATTTACCAAAACCTGATTGTCACAATAATAATAAACCACAAAAAAAAAAAAACCCATGTTCTGAATATGAAAATTTTTGCACACAACAATAACATTAAGACCCTTTAATGGTATCTCTCCTAAGATCCATAAAAAAATGATTTTTTTTTTCTATTACTGCCAAGTCTTCCCTCAAATCTCTCGGAATTCAAACAGATGAATCATGAATTGAGATTGCAAGCTTCAATTCCATTGAACATAAACAAAATACAAAAGGAAAATTGACCAAAAAGAAGGAAGACCCAGAAGAGGAAAACTCACCACCAGAACTCCTCAACGGTTTCGAAGGTGTAAACCTTACGAAGAGATGTTCCCCAAGCAGCACCTTGCTTCGGTTTCGATTGATTATCGAACCAGAAGGTCCATTTCCTCTCCAGCTTGTGCTTCAACCCTGTCTCCGCCTCCGGCACCGGAACCGGAACTGGAACCGGCACCGGCTCTGTCTCCGCCGCAACCCCTTCAACGACTTCTTCGGTTGCCATTTCTCTCTCTCTCTTTTCTTCTCTCTCTCTCGCCTCCTACTATGAAGAAGAGAGAAACGGTTGGAGTCAGGTTATGGTTTTGTGGGCTTTGTTTTATGGGTTAGACCTTGCAACTTGCAAGATTTTTTAATGAATTAGTAGGTCATTTGACCCAATACTTTGGCCCAAAATGAAAAATAATAAAAATAAAATAAAACTTATTCAAAATTTTGGTTTTCTTTTTATTTTACTTATTTATATACTTATATCAAAAGATTATTTAACCTAACAACCTCAACGAGCATATAGATATTGCACAATGCACACTAATCTTTTTTTATCCTCTCTTTTTTAAGTTAGAAGTTAATACGCTAAAGCTATAAAAAAAAAAGTTTTAAAAAAAACTAAAAGTTGTTTGTTAATTACATAAAAAAATTTAACTTAAAAGTTATTTAAAAGCACATATTTCAAGAAAATTTTCTCTTTTTTATCTTTATAACCCTTCCTTTAAAAAAAAGTACACAATTCACAAAAGGGTTTTATTAATCATGGTATTTTTGTAATTTTAATTTATTTCAGGGCTATAATTGTTTTTGTCATTCTAATTTTTTTTAATTTTTCAACCTCAACTATTCGTTTCGAAGCAAAAAAAAGTTGTATATAAAAAAGAAAAAAAAGTGAGGTACGAAAATCGAAGTGAGAGAAAATGAGATAAGTTATCTCATGTAAAAGGAGAGTAATATTTCCCTTCACGAAAACACATACAATAGTTTTTTAAAAAAAGCTCCTCTTAAGAGCTTTTAGGCTTTTAACTTTTTTCTTCATTATAAAAAAAGATTTTTCATTATAAGAACTTTTCTCAAAATCTATTTGGTCCTAGCTTCATGCTTATAAGTAATTTCTAAAAAAATAAAAATAATTCAAACAGTCAGTTGTGGTGAGTTCAAGTTTTACAAATAAGCTAACTTCATGCGTTGATTGATTCGATCTTAGTAAAAAACTATTCTCTTTAACTGATATATGTAAAAGATTTTCTCGTTAACACATTCTTTTGACATTTTCTTTTAATTACTCATTTAAGAGAATTATTTTTCTTATGTTACAAAAGATAAAAACACTCTTCCTACGTTCACAAAAGAAAGAAAAAGGAGAGAAAATAGTAAAATGAGAAAAGATTTAAAGTGAAATCTATATAAAATTTGTGTATGTAAAAAGATTATTTTATCTTACAGTATAACTTGATTTAATGTTAGTTAAAATTCCATACTAACCCACTATTGCAGAGTGAACCCAGATTATTTAGTAGGCTAACCCAGATTATTTAATAGGACTAACATTAAATTTCATCAAATTATAGTGTCAAAGGATGCGTTATTAGCTTCCATTTGTAAAATAAACACTTTTTTATGTTCTTCAGAAATATACATCACATCACATCAATCTCTCATTTTTCAAGGAAAAAAAGTTAATCATTAAATGATAATTAATGCTATTAAGTTTGTTATTAGAGGATCAAATATCATTTTAAGAATCAATTTGATGAGGCATCAAAAAAGTTGAGCTGATCTTTTTCTCAAACCGCATGTGAAATGTGACATGTGTAAATGTATTGCGTTGGATTAGGTTTTGGGTTAAATAAATCAGGTCTATGTAAAAAATATTACGTATGACCTGTCCTATTAGTCTGTGTAGGTCCCAAATTACAAGTCTAATCTGACCTATATTTAAAAAATAAGAGCCTTGGCCTAGGCCTGTTAAAGCCTATTAAGCATTCAACAATTAAAAAAATAACTAAAATAATATTATTTTATTATTCAAAATTATTAAAATAATAATTTTATTTATTATATTTTAAATAAATAATATGATATAGGCCGGCTTGTAGGCTTAACATGTACAAAAAAAGTCAATGGCCTATTTTTTAAATAGGTATTTTTAAAAGTCTAGGCCTGATCTATTTTACTATTTATAATAGGTCAAATCTGACCTATATAGGCTAGGCCGTAGGCCCCTGTAGGCCGGCCTAATCCATTTACGCCAAAAGTGGTACCAAACCTCAATTTCATTCCAAGCCCACCGAGAAAAAAAAAAAAAACAAGAAAGCTGAAGTGGGTGGCTTTTCTTTAGCTTAAAATTGATTCATTACACAAGTATATTTTGTAAGATCAAAATGAGGGAGAAATAATGCAATTACAATGGATGATAAATTAGGCAACATAGTACATTGGATTTGGGAGTTTAAATGCTCTTTTGGGGCTTGGACTCCCCTCAATGCTGCTGTATTGGTTCCCAACAATGCCCCAAATGCGATATCCATCATTCATTAATTGTTTTCTCACATCAGCCTTATACTTTTCCACTGATACCAATTCATCAGCAGGATCTCTACACAGAAAAGAAAAGGAAAAAATAAGTAGTCAGAAAATGAGAACTGGTGAAGAGTGAAAGAACTTAGTTGTGAGAGATAAAGAGAGAAAGGGTTAAATTGTACTGACCTGAAGAAAATTCTAGTCCATCCATAATAACCAAC
This sequence comes from Gastrolobium villosum, assembly GCA_032173675.1. Taxonomy (NCBI): domain Eukaryota; kingdom Viridiplantae; phylum Streptophyta; class Magnoliopsida; order Fabales; family Fabaceae; genus Gastrolobium; species Gastrolobium villosum. The sequence continues at coordinate 36,607 of JAVKPL010010915.1, forward strand.
CTTGACAAGATTGTCAATTGTGGCTGATCTGAGATGCTCCTTTCTTGCAGTGACCAAAAAGATTTGAACACCTCTAGACTTAAGTTCATTGAAGAGCTTCAATGAGTGTTCAAGAGCAGTTGCTTTACCTTTTCTCATCCATTCCTCTAAAGATGTCACATTTAATTTCTTTCCCCTATTGCCAATAAAAGTCCATCATCATTCAGAATGTTTACTAGTAAGGCACAAGGAGATCAAGGTAAGAACCATGTTAGGTAGTAAGCAGTTTGAACTCAATAGCAACCAATATACCAATATGGGCTGGGCTGACAATATGGGCTGGGCTGGCGAGTCAACCCGCCAACCTGCCAAAATGGGGCGGGTTGGGGTGAGGTTTTCAACCCACCAACCCACTTTAACTCGTCCTGGGACTTGTTGACTCACCGGGTTTTAATGGGTTGGGTTAAAACGGATTCAATCCAACGCGGGACTTGTTGACTCACCGGGTTATAATTTTTTTTATTTATTTTTTATTTTTTTTACAATTAGGTAGTATTTCATTTGTCATTAAATTTCGATGATATCCCAAAAAAAGATTATCATAGTACTTCTTAGAAAAAATAAAGAATAACAATTTTATTTATGACAAATGTTATCTATATATGGAGGCAAATGAGTTTCTAAAGAATATTTGACAAATATTAGTATATACTTAAGATTGAGACTGAGAAAAATTAAGAGGAGTGTGAAATAAAATAAAATAATATTAGAAAAATTTATAAAATATAATTTATTTTTAAATTTTAATTGGTGGGTTGGGAGTTGACCCGCCAACCCATCATAAAACGGGGTGGGTTCATTTTTCCAACCCATATTTAATGGCATTTTTGATGGGTTGATGGCGGGTCGGGATGGGTAAATCCAACTTACCACCCCTAGATTTAAGTGGTAAAAAGTTTCTTCCCTTTAATTGAAGGTCAAGTTCGAGTCGCGGGAAATAAAAAATAGTATTGATATAGCCAACCCAATATAGGTCTAATAGTACTCGGATTGGATTAAACCACTTTAGATAAATAAAAAATAGTAACCAATATGCACAAAATGATTAGAAGATGAATAGTAAGTTTTGGAATTACCCATATAGATTATTCTTGAAGTAAGGAACTGTTGAAAGCAGGGTATCATCAATGTCAAAAACCCAAGCATCTCTTCCATCTTTCTTCAAATTGCAGCTGGTGCTAAGATAAACCAAGCATTCTTCTGTTGCCATCTGTGAGTCCACTTTGTACTGTGTGGACTTAACATATTTTCCAATGTATTCAATGCATTCTTCAGGCACAACTTCAAAGTCTCTAATGTTGTGCAGCTCCACATTCATTCTCCAACTTTCACAATAGTTCTTCAAGCTGATCTTCAACCCATCATGTGTCTTCTGCTTCAAAATGTTCCAATCTGCAACTGCGAAAGGAATCACAAGGCATATGAAAACCAAACAGCAACCAAGTACTTTCCCCATCTGTTGTTTTTTCTTGACAAAAGGGCATGAAAGTAGATGTGAAGAATATGGGAAATAATGGAACCAACTAGTTATTTTAATGTGTGAAATGGTATGAGAATGAGAGCATGTCACATGGGTCTGGTAAGTAGTGGTTGCCACAAACCTTGACCTGCAATGCAATCACATGCTGCTATGGCTGGCAAATTACTTAATAAAGAGAAGTGTCAATTATAAAGTGGACGTGCCTATATGATTGATTCCTTTATAGGCTACAAAACTTTCATTTCAGACAAAAATAGTATATGCTTGCTTTCACATCTGATTATCATATTGAATAACATTATTGTTGAGATATATAGTCCCACATTGGTTGTATGTACAACTAATGTGGCCTTTATAAGGCCTTGGGCACTCCCACCCTTTGACCTAGCTTTTGGGGTGGTGTATCCCAAGGTTCTTTACATGATATCAGTGTCTCACCGTCCCCCACTTTCTCTTATGGACTCTCTTAGCACAGGTAGGTTGGGCCTTATCATTCACTCTTTATATCATCCACTCTTCAAGCCAGCCCGATGGGCTCTCGTGTGAGGGAGCGTGTTGAGATTATAGTCCCACATTGATTGTATGTGCCAACTAATGTGACCTTTATAAGACCTTGGGCACTCCCACCCTACTCAAAAGTGGTAAAAGTGGTGTATAAGGTTCTTTTTACAATTATAATATTCCAAATAATGGATTCACGTTCTAAATAAATGTGTTTACTATTTCAAATAAATGGCTGTGAACCATATTGTTATCAGGATCACAATTGAATTATTGTCATTTAAAGACATAACAAGTGGAAGCGAGCCTCTTTGTCTCAATTAAAAGTCTCAAGTTTGAGTTTTGGGATAATAGAATCATGTCATGCTAATTTATTTATTATTAATTTTTTGAGTAAGGCATATTTTGTCAAAAAAGGTTATACTTACAATTACAACTTATTTTCTTTACAACTATATTTTAACCATTGATTTCCGCCTATGATTATTATTTTCACAAATCAAATTCATTAATTAATTATTAATTTATAATAATGATAATTGTTGATCGGCAAAAATTAACGATTAAGATATGATTATAAGATATGGTAAATAAAAATATATTATAAATATAACCTTCCTTTATTTTGTCATTTAAAAATTAGAAAATATCCAAATACGTACTTAAATAGTTTATAGTAAATCTCCTAAAACAAAAATAGCTTACCAAAAAAAAAAAAAAAATCTCCTAAAAAAATAGTTTATAATAAGCTAGTTGAGCTTTGGTTATAAATGGTAGCGGCCCACGCTGAATGCGTGAGATACAAGTTTAATTCCCGCTTTCCCCGACAAGGATAATGTATTTATTTAATGTAGATTAATATTGGAAAAAATTACTCTTATGATAACTTTCTCTCCTACATATTTTTTGATAATTGTGCTACTATTTTTTTTAGGTGGTGGAGCCCACAAATTTATCTATATGACATGAGATAACTTATCTCCTTTAACATGAAATTAATAAAACCCATTAATATTTCTTATGTTTTAGGAAATAATTTTATTTTTTATACATTCATAAAATTATGATATTCATATTTTTTCTCTCTCTCCTTTTCACATGACGCTACACTTTTATATGTTAGAAAATAAAATTTATCTCCGGAAAACAATGATCTCTTATTTTACTTGGATCAATAATTGATACAGCTTATTATGAAAAAAAAAATTTGTACTCTTTTCTTTACCAGTTTTATTTCTTTTACCGAGTCATCTAGTTCAATAGCTGAAATGCAAAGGCAAAGCTTTTATTTTGTTTTACAAGAATGAATGAATCAATTAAACAATGAGGAACGTTCGGTAGAGGAAAAAAAAATATTATTGGGAAAAAAAATTGATGGTGGAAAATATTTTTTCCCGGGTAAATTACAAAAATATATTACAAAAATATATTTGGTTTACCCAAATTTGTCGAGAGAATATTTAATTAAGTTTACTGAGTTGAAAATAACCCCACTTTTACAAAATAAAAGGATAATTTGGTCCATATTAATTTGGTTACTTGTTTACTTCCCCGGGTAGAAAATTATACCACTTAATCTATGGACTTTCTAACTTGGTTCCCCTACAAGATTTTACACATAACCGCAAAAATCTGGCAAACTTTTTACCCGATAAAATTTCCCATTTATTGCTACCAAAGGTGGCACACTAATTCTCCCTAACATTCAAGGAATTCAAAATTAATCTAGATACCAAACGTCTCCTTAGAGTAAATCTTCTTTGCACCCACTAGTATATCAAGAGGGGCACTTTGATTAAAGGTGCCATCTGTTTTCAGATCTTCCAACATCTCCATTAACCAATTATGGAGAGGTCGGAGAAGCCTCTAATTGACAGAGTTTCCTATGGCAAACACTCTCCTTTTGCCCGCACCAAAGACCTCTGACTACGCTCCTGAGCCCAGGGAAGAAAAATCTCATTTGCCTAATACGTACTACTGTGCAGCAGATGGTTTAGCTGTTGATATTAAGGGTTTTTGTTTGTCATATTACAGGAAAAAACAGTTTCCTATAGAGACAACATCTCGTGGAGCTCGCATTTTATAAAAATTAAATTAAATTGAGGCTCGAAAAATGAACTCTGTGACATGACAAATTCATTCCTACAACATAATAACTTTTACAAAATCCAAAATTTTATATGTATATCTTTCATAAACATTAAATAGGTGATCTCCTATTAAAATTTGAAAATGTTTGTAAAGAGAGATACAAATTGTGTTTGATGCATGCTATATGAACAAAAGAGTATAATATAAGTGGTTTAATTATAAAATAAGGTAATTGGTTGTTTGGGGGAATGGATCGTCTCTATTTTATCTCAACATGATTCCTTAATTGTTGTGAAGAGAGAGTTAGGTATCTGTCCCCAAGGGGTGTAGTATATCGATGTATGGGTGCTTAAAGAGACAGTGATATAGACTAAAATTTAAGAACAGTTATCGTAAGCAGTCACATATAAGGCTATGAATGGAGGATGTTTGTGTGAAGGCTATGTGGCTCTAAAATTCAGCAGAGTAATGATTTATGAAAGTGAGTGATCTCATATGCTTCTTTTCTAGGAGAAGAGAAATTTATATGAGGAAAAATATTCCTTAATGATGTCAGTACTGTGTCACTATAATGCTTGTATGCAGGTAAACTATGCAGGGAGAAGGGAATGCGCTAAGGTGAGGTGTATGAGCTCACCTGTGAAGTGCTGATGGCTGGATTCCTAATGGGCCTTGGAAGGCTAGCTTATTTTATTAGAGCTGTGTGGATTGGCCAGAACAATTACCTAACGTTTTAACAATTAAAATTAATTTTTTATGAGCTTTATCATTAAAATTGTAAAATATTTCTCATATGATCTATGTAGCACCGATACCGACACGGGACACTGACACGATACGACACGACACTCTGACACGTTAATTCTAAAAAATGTTAGATTTCGACACGTTAGGACACGTTTTGATATCAAATAATATTTTTAATTTATGTAGTATATATTATATTTAATATTCAACAATTTAACAAAAAAATGAATCTAAACCTATAATATTCACAAATTTTGCAAAGAAACATAACATATCCCAAATATTTATATTAAACTCAATACAATGATAATCGTAATCCAACGAATCTAATAGTTGGAACTAAAAACTCAACGCAAATCAACATTTGAACCTTTTTTTGAATTTCTATAATGCGTGTTGGAGTGTCGGGGAGTGTCGGAGTGTCCGAGAGTGTCGGAGTGTCCGAGAGTGTCAGGAAGTGTCGGACACGACACGTCAGGGTTTTTGAAGTGTCGGTGATTCATAGCATATGATCATGTTAAAATGAGAGAGAGAAAATATCCATTCGTTTTTTTTTTGGATAATTTTATGAATAGAATAAATCAAAATTATTATAATATTATTTGTGTTGTGTATTGTTTTGTGCGTAATAAAAGGGAAAAACAAGTCTTATGTAAAACAAAACTCATTTTCTCATGTGGTAGATACATTAAATATATAGACCCAATCTTAAAAACAAAAAAACAAAAGAATGGCACTTTTTTGATGTGTGGAGTGCACGAGATTACTTTCTCTAACCATAGGAGAAAGTATTTCCCTAATAAAATTAGGATCACATATAGATATGAGTTACTGGTGTTTTTTTTTTATTCTTTTTTTGGTAAAGCGTGTTTTTATTTTATTTTATAATTCAGTTTAACGACCAAAAAGAATTTAGAAATTTATGTTATAGATTAAATAAATTTTTGTATTATAATTATATTATTCAACTATCAAATGAAATATACAGCCTATTTGAAATATATTTTTAAAAATAGTTTTTTGCTTTTTAGAAGGAAAAAAATAGAAAAACATGTTTGATAAAACCTGTTTTGTAAAAATAGTTTTGAATATTATAATTATTTTTTATTTTTAGAATCAAATTTAGAAAACATATCTAGATTGTTTTTGTTTTGTATTTTGGATTTTAACTTTCAAAACAAAAATACTTATAAAAAACACTTATTTCATCAACTATTCTATAAGAAAACACTTATTTCATCAATATATCTAAATTGTTTTTATTTTGTATTTTGACTTTTAACTTTGAAAACAAAAAAAATATAAAAAAACACTTATTTCATCAACTATTCTATAAAATAATATTAAAAAAGTAAAAAAAAAAAAAAGACTTATTTCATCAGCTAATCTATAAAAAAACACTTATTTGGATTTTTTTTTTGTATTTTAAGTTTTAACTTTCAAAATATATATATATATATATATATATATATATATATATATAAGAAAACAATTTTAGAAGGAAAAAAAACATAATATAATTAAACAACCCCGTAATTTTGTTTAAATAAAATAACTTACATCCCATTGATAAAATAAAAAGAATCTTGTCATTAAAAAAAAAAGTCATATAAAATTTGCGAGTAACACCGGTCATTTTAAAGGATATAAGCTTATATCCTTTTATATCCTAACCATTAATTTTCGTCATTATAATTTATTGGATCTGTTACGGATGAAGCTCCGCTGAACCGCCGCCCTGGAATATCTCGTCAAGAGATACTGCCAAATCTCAACTGACTGAAACAAACTAGTTGAGGCCGACTAAGTCGGACGGAATCTCAACAGTAGGAGCTCAGCAACCGAGCCAGGTATCCCTATAAATAAGAGCTCAGACATCCCAGGTACACACCTCTGAATCGCCTAGCTTATTTCACTTATTGTGCACACACCACCCCTTGGTTGTAAAGCCTATTGCTGGTGCGCAGTGATTGGGACCTCGGCGTATAGCCTAGTACATCAGGCATATACATCATCTCTGAGCGCATACCATCCGGTATAGCAATACGGTCTACCTCGGACCTAACATTGGCGCCGTCTGTGGGGACTCGGTAAAATTCGATTCCCATAACACCATGACCAACACACGATCCACGTCGGGCAATGCTCAGGGGTCATCCCAAATGTCTGGTTTGGAGCAGCTCCAGGCTTCCGCTAGCCCGGTTCTGGTGGACGTACAGGTCGAGGAGGTCGGATTACAGGGGCCGACTCCTAGACCACCAATCGGAAACACAACGATTGTAACCCGCCCATCCGAGCCACCGAATGTAACTTCAATGGCGATGGGAGCAATCCTCCAGCGGATGCAGGAAATGGAAAACAGATTCCTAACCCAACAACGATTAGATGCTGAAAGAATGGCAACGCTGGAAGCGGAACTACGAAACCGGACCGCTCAAGGCGGAACCGGAAGCGGGCCACAAGCTCAGGACGGAGGAAACCAGCACCAAAATATTGGTGGAAACGCTAATGCGGGCAATGGAGGTACCCAACCCCATAACGCTTCCGCTGCCGAAGTCAACGTCCTGGAAACCCTGGCTCTTCACCTCGGCAACCAGCAAGAGGTAGGAGGCCAGAACAATGCCACCAACCAAGATTATCTGAACGACGATGAAGCTAACGATAGCCCATTCACGGAAAGACTAATGAACCTGGCCATCCCCCCAAGATTCAAAAGCACCAGAATACCTCCATATGATGGGAGTCAAGACCCAGAAGCCCACTTGGAGGCTTTCAAAACTGAAATGATGTTTAATGGGATCACAGGACCCATCAAGGCCAGAATTTTCGCAACAACCCTAACAGGACAGGCAATGACCTGGATCACCAGGTTGCCCAAAAATTCAATTGACTCGTTTGAAGACTTAGCGCGGACTTTCTGCCTCAACTTCGCAACTAGCAAGGTGCATCCCATGCCAGCATACGCGCTAGGAAGAATTCATCAGAAAGATAATGAATCGTTAAGAAAATACCTTGATCGATTCAAAGATGCAGCACTGAAGGTCCGCGGTCTCACCGAAGTCGTGCACCTCCACCTAATCATTTCGGGATTAGATGGCGACTCCCCACTCGCAAGGTCGATCTACAAGAACCCGGTCAATGACCTCGAAGAGTTCCGACGTAGGTCGGACAAATACATTGACGTGGAGGATATGCAGCAGGTTTACGTCGAGTCTCGTGGGCGGAGCCCGTCAAGAAGGAGTCCAAATAAGAAGAACGGTAGAGATCGGGACCATAAGGGGTCCAAAAAAGGGAACGACGCTCGCGAGAAGAAGACGGAAGATCGTTCTCCTAGAACGAAGTTTGAAGACTACACCCCACTAAACGTGCCCAGATCCAGGATCTGGAGAGAGGTAGCTCAGACCGAGATGCGAAACGTCGACCGACCTCGTCCCCTCAGAGCAAAGAGCGGATTGGACAAAAGCAAATATTGTGCGTTCCATGACCAAAACGGCCACATCACGGACGACTGCTGGGACCTTCGAGACGCAATTGAAAAACACGTCAGAGAAGGGAAGTTAAAACAGTACATAATTCGTACGCAGGGTAAGAAAAACAACAAGCCCAGACAAAAAAGCCGAAGCCGAAGCCGAAGTCCGAGGCGGGGAGACAAAAGAGACCAGAGACAAGACCGCAACGCCAAAGGCAAGGAAGTCGACGACAGAGCGGAGACTTTTCCCGAAGCAGAGTTTGAATGCAATGTGATCAGTGGGGGATTGGGTGGCGGAGGAGACTCGGCGAACGCCCGAAGGAAATACTTAAAGGAGGTCATGTCCATTAGAGACCGGCCAACTTTTAAGCCAAAGCTCGACGAACCTGAACCCCCTCCGATATACTTCACCAGAGCAGAGCTGGCAAGGGTCGTGCCAGGACATACTGACGGATTGGTAGTCACTGGAGTGCTAGTCAATTGCCGAGTCAGGAGAATCTTCCTCGACCACGGAAGCTGTGCGGATATAATTCTCTGGGATGCCTTCAAGAGAATGAATTTGGATGAGAAGGACCTAAAGCCATGTGTTACCGAGCTCCTTGGCTTCAATGGAGCATCATCCCCACCGAAAGGTTATATCGACCTCAAACTAACTCTCGGCACGAAGGATTCCTTCCGTACTGAGAGAGTTCGTTTCGTGGTAGTAGACATTTCCTCTTCTTATAACGTAATCATTGGTCGTCCTACTATTCACGACTGGGACATGATGATATCCACCAAGCACTAACTCATGAAAATGCCAGGGCCAAACAACGAAATCATCACGATTCCTGGAGATCAAAAAGAATCAAGGGAATGTTATTATGAGACAATTCGGGCCCATCACGGTGACCCAGCATCCCCTCCCCGGATAAGGGGGAAGGATCAAGAGACCGAGCTTTCAGGACGACCGACAGAGAGGTCAACTTAGTCGAGCTCGACATGCGAGAGGAGCTACAATCGCCTCGACCACAACCTGAGGGCGAATTACAAGAAGTCGAGATCCGCGGAGACGGCCAAGGCTATACCAAGGTCGGAAAGTCTCTGGAACTAGAGTTTCAAAATGAACTCGTATCATTCCTAAAGACTAATTCCGACGTATTTGCTTGGAAGGCCTCCGAGATTCCTGGAATTGATCCAGCCTTTTGTTGCCATAGGCTCTCAATGTATCCGGGAGCAAAGCCGGTATCCCAAAAGAAAAGGAAGATTGGGATAGACAGACGACAGGCTCTAAGCGAACATGTGGACGAGCTCTTGGAGGCCGGATTTATTCATGAAATACAGTACACTACTTGGCTGTCAAATGTAGTAATGGTCAAGAAACCAAGCGGAAAATGGAGAATTTTTGTTGATTATACAGACCTAAACAAGGTCTGCCCAAAGGATTCATATCCATTGCCCAATATTGACCAGCTAGTTGACAACTCATCTGGCTTCCAGTTGCTTTCATTTATGGACGCGTACTCAGGATATAATCAAATTCCCCTTCATCCAGATGACCACGAGAAGACAGCTTTCATTTCGGAAAAAGGAAATTTCTGTTATAATGTTATGCCTTTTGGCCTCAAAAATGCTGGGGCCACTTATCAAAGAATGATGAACCGAGTCTTCCAGACTCAGATCGGAAGAAATCTGGAGGTCTACATTGACGATATGATCGTCAATTCGATAAGCACTTCAGCGCACATCGCTGACCTCGGAGAAACTTTCGAACAATTAAGAGCTCGGAAGATCAGGCTGAACCCAGCCAAATGCGCATTTGGAGTACCAGCAGGAAAATTCCTAGGGTTCATGCTTACAAACCGAGGAATAGAAGCAAATCCCGACAAATGCAGGGCGGTATTGGAAATGAAGCAGCCAGAAAATAAAAGGGAGGTCCAGCAACTTACAGGCCGCCTTGCTGCCTTGACTAGATTCCTCCCCAAGTCAGCCGAGAAGGCACTGCCTTTCTTTAAGCTCCTCAAGAAGGAGGCAGAATTCGGTTGGGGGAAGAGTGCAAAAAGGCATTCGACAACATCAAGGTTTGTTTAGCTACCCCTCCCGTGTTAACAAAACCAGAACCCGGAGAAACGTTGGTTCTGTACCTGTCTGTGGGGGAAGAAGCTATCAGTGCCGCCTTGGTCCGGGAAACGGATAATCACCAGCATCCAAT
>JAVKPL010010916.1:0-48307 GCA_032173675.1 Gastrolobium villosum
GTACTGCTAGTCTAACTGGTTCAGTTACATCTATGCTTTTATTGAATTTACCTTTATAACCACATAGTTTTTAGAATAAACCCTTAATTTGGTCCTCCAAAGATTGGAGTGTTGCCACATTCATACTCTAAGGTTTTTATCACCAAATTCATCCTTCAAAGATTAAAGTGTCATTCATTGTATTAGTTTTCCAAAAAAAAATTAACCAAGTTAGTCCCTCATAGGTACAAAATTGTCACCAAATTTGTCCTTTTATGTCACAACTTTAGTCTTCCATTGGTAATGATTATGTATATTTACTAATTTGGTGAAAAATTTTTTGCATGACTAATATGGTGATACTTTAATCTTTGAGGAACTAATTTAATGACAACAATCTTTGAAGGACTAATGTGACGACACCTTAAGAAAGACCAAATTGAGAGTTTACTCCAGTTTCAATGAGTTGGTTTAACAAAAATGAATAGAATAAGGATAAAGGAACTTTCACGACAAAAGAAGGCAGGTACCTCCTGTAATAGTAAAGATATTCATTGCAATATGAACACAAATTTAAGATGGAGCACATGAAGAGTACCCAAATTGGATGACCATGCCCAATACAGTGTACAAGCAAAACCAAGCTAACATTTCAAATGTCTCTAAATAGAATCCTTATTTTGGAAGAGAAAATACTGAAAGAAACTTATATTATAAAAAAAAAAAAAACCCAATTATACCTTAACCAATTTCATCTTTTTCGGTGGACGATGCTGAAATGGTTTGTTAAGACAGGAGCTCCCACATTTACAGCCTGAAGAACAGCTAGACAGAAGCATCCTATAGGGAATGTCAACATAATGAATGAATAATAGGACTGCAGATTTATGTTGATATATTTGCATCTGTAATAATATACTGTAAAAAAGCGGAGCCTTTGTGCGCTAAATAAAACAAACAAAATCTATACTAGATGCAGCAGCAAATTCTAGAAAAAATAACTTTTCATTTTAAACATAACACCACTGCACCAGGGCTAATCACCAGTGTGATAGCCCAAGGAAATAGCCCTTTCAGCCAGGGAACAAGTTTTCATAGTATTTTTTTAAATTTATGGAACCAAATCAATCAAAGCTACACCACCCTATTTTTTTTATGTTTTTGGGGGGTTTGAAGAATGTGACATGATTTCTATGCCATACTCAGCTTGGGAAAAATTCTTGCTCAGGGTTCAGGTCAGTCAACAATGAGAATAATAACATTGTCAATAATAATGATAATGATGAATTGTATCTGATATTATTCTAATATCAGAATTAGCATATGCTTAAGCAATCCCTTCTTAATCCACTTCTATATAGCCCACACAGACACAAAAAGTAATATATTTCTGAATTAGCATATGCTTAAGCAATCCCAACTTAATACACTACTATATAGCCCATTGAAACACAAATACTCACTCAGATTCACAGACAAAAAGTAATATATTTCCGAAAAATGGTGATTTTGGACGGTTGCCTGCTGATGATAAAATTTATAACCAAAGTACATGAAGATAGATTCAGGAACATTACTAACAACGGAGTAGGCATGTACTAGAAATGAGCATAAACAAATGAAAAAATGCCGTAAGGTACATGCATATGGAATACTTACCCACAGTGGCAATCTCTACCACATACGCTAGTAGATCCAGTTGAAGGAGTACACGAACAGAAAATGCCATCATCATCAAACCGTCTCTTGACCTTCTTAGTGACATATATATCTAAAACTCATAAGAATCAACAAAAGAAGATTATCTAAAACTAAAGGACAGGTAAAAAGACACACCAAGCATAATAGTATCAAATACTTCAGAAGAAATAAGGAAATTACAAACTGAAGATTGCAGATTTGTTGGGTCAACATACATAAAGACAGTCATAAAGAAAAGGCTACACTGTGCTACATGAGATATTCAGTTATTGTTAACATTACTGAACAACATGTATAAAGGATACTGCGTTTTATATAGGTGTACGTTGGCTTTGACTTCGACTTATTAAATGAATCTGGAAGTTCAAAGTCAACAGGTTCCCCAAGCTCCATGACCAACTTGTTGAATACAGATCCAAAACGATCCTGCTCAGAATTCTGTCCAAAAGAAAAGGCAAAGAATTCACTAAACAGCCCAAACGCAATTTAAAAAGAGGAATTCTCACTGACTAGGATTCTCATAAGCACGATAGAAAAAGACTACTGTAACATATTTTCAAAAAAGTAAAATTTAGGTAACCCTATCAAAACAAAAATATATTGTTTAATTAAAAAGGTCATCTTAAAAAGAAACTTAACGAGATATAAACAGCAAGATGAAAGAAATTGAAATAGGAGCTACTTTGTACATTAACTTCTGTTGCAAACAGTTGCCACAAGAGTACAATGCTTAATTATATTTATATAGAGCAAACCCCGTTGCACAAGGCTATCCCAAACTTTGCGAGGATATGGGTGAGGGTGATTGTACACAGTCATGCCCTTGCATTTCTACAAAGAGACTATTTCCCAAACTCAAACCTGTGACCTTTCAATCACAAAAGAGCAACTTTACCGCTGCTTCAAGGGTCACACCCCAATGCTGTAATTCTGGGAAAAAAAAATTAATTCCCATGTGTCACAGACTAAGACCAAGTTCTTAAAGAGGCAAAAAGGGTTCATAAATTTCAATAGTGACCTAATTTAAATTCAAAAGGAAAGGAGAAGCCTAAAAAGACGTTTTACTCCTTTACCAATAGTTGACTTTATAGATAATATGCATACGGAAATTAATAGTAAATTCTTCCAAACTAACTTCTCAGCACTTTGCCAGGGGAATACTATAATTCAAATAAACTCTCGCAAATAAATCCAAATATGATAGATTGCATTGCATGATTTTAAAGAATTACAGAAAAGGACTAATCAAATGTATTACAACACCAAACAACCTTTTTCATGGCAGGCATGGAATCTGATAGAGGACTCGATATTCCTATGTGATCAGAGCATGGTTCTCAGTTTCTCAAAAGAGGCTCAAACAAAAAACTGGATATTGAAAATCAATCCCACAAAACCGATATACAAGACTTACTTGATTTCTTCAAAGGCATATTTTGCCTGCAACATGAAAAACAATTTGTCAGCTTTATGTAAAGTGATTAAAGGCATCAAAATTTATCTTTATGTTGAGGTTTAAATAAAAAATATGCATAAACAGATTTTTCTTACACATGTTCATGCGACGGCAGACGATAATATAACAGTGTGAGCAGAAGAAAGATGTTTCAAAACTTGTTCCTTCTTCTAGACTGTCAAACAAGTCAGAATAAAGAAACTGATGAGGACAATCCAAAATGGATGGTTCAATAACAAACATCAACAACATCAACATCAACATCACCTTTATCCCAAATTAATTGGGGTAGGTGGTAGATGAACCCACGTGAAAGATGTAAAACGGTTGAAAATAAATAAATAAATAAATAAATAAATAAAAAATAAATAAACATATAAACCAATATACATGTACAAACATCCAAAACAGATTCCTAACAATCCCAAACAGTCCTACTCCCAGCACCAACTTTTTTTTATTGAGAGCCATAATGTTTTATTTCGTCTATCTCATCTTTAATCTATCAAAGGGAACTTTTGGTGTCACAAGAAATAATTTAAAATGACAGTAAATTGTTAAACTGGTCTCAAGTCTCAGCCATCCCATCTCATTTCTTTGGAAGTATTTATAACTGGTGATAACCACTCTTTGTCTGTTACTTGATTTTAAAATCTTGAATGTAGAAGCAGTTGTGACTCTCACCATGGCATTTGACAATTCATACTCTTAAAAAACCAATTGCTTTAATATACACCATTATTCCCACAAAAATAAAATAAAATAAACAATGTTTGTCTCACTTTAAAGTCCAATTCTTTCACCTTCTGTTGGCATGGAAGGAAAAGAAAATGGAAGAGGAAACAAAGTTCAGAGATTTTAAAAATGAGATCAACTAATATGAAATCCTACATACATAACAGGAAAATTCTACATATCCGTTCACCCAAACAAGAGATGATTTATCAAAGAAAAAATAAAATAAAATAAACTAAACAATTGAAAAATTCAAACTTTTCGTTTCCCCCGTTTTCTTTCTCTGGACAGAAACACAAAACAGTGCGAGATAACCACTGAAGGAACTAGAATTATAAATTAAAACAGAAAAGAAAGAAAGATGGTCACGCACACTCACACACAGCATTAGTAAAAATTCAATTTTGACGAAAACCCACGAAAGATTGTCGTAAATGGTAGAGGGAACAGTAAAGAAACTTGAAATTCACAAAAGGGTTGGAATGGAATCAGCAAGAATCCAGAAGGGAATTGTAGAATCAGAACAAGTAAAGTGAAACACAGGGGTAAAATGGGAATCTACAAAATCCAGAGAGAGAGAGAGAGAGAGAGAACCTGGAATGGTGTTAAGAGAAGAAGAGAAAGTGAGTATCTGGAAATCAAATGGAATTGGATTTTGTACGTAATTATATTAACCAACTCAAACTGACTTGTTGATTCGCTATGATGCCTTCAAAGTTCAAAGTACAAACCTCAAACATCATCACAAAAAAAAAAAATAGGGTTTTTTTTTTCTACCCCTAAATACAACTTTGGAAGAGTAAATTGAAACGAACGGTTAGAAATTTAAAAAAATAAAATAAAATAAAAAGAAAAATAAAAAAAGGAATTTAATGAAATATTTTTGTTTATAAGGAAATAACAGATAATTTAATATTCTTCTGCTTTTTAAATTTCAAAATCTTTCTGTTTCGGGTAACTGTATTGTATGACGCTACATACTCAGTCTTGTCGTCTAGGTGGAACAACACATACATATTAAAAGCTATTGCACATAACAACTTAAAACAGTTCAAATATAAAAGCGTGAAAGCACAACATGCATATAAACCATCCCCATGGGGTATGGTGGAACCACACGGTGGCTAAACCGAGGACACGAAAGCTTACCTTGCAAGCTCACTACCCAAGCCACGAATCCATACAAGCTCCCAGTCCAAAAAAAGCAGATTCAAAATATGTTTTGAACCATCAATTATGTCAATATTTAAACTCTACAAACTCACGTCATAAACTACAATTTCCATTTACGTTTTACGCATTTAGACTTTCTACAATGCCACAAGCCCCTTAATCCCTTAGGTTCTGTCTTAACTATTTGTTAAAGAAGTTCTACTTCATCAATCCAGGGTCCACAAACCCATAACAACCTTCTATATGAAGAGTACAGAAACTGTTCATCGAAAACCCAGAATATCCGGATATTCGTCGGGGACATATCTGGATATCCATATCTGGATATCCATATTCGGATATCGGAGACCTCGTATCCCGATATCAATATCCGGATATTTTGTGACAAAATTTATTTCTACATTTCGCGTAACAGTCGCAATGGGATCATAGGACCCATCAAAATAAGGTGGCTTATGCTTACGGAAAGCATTCAGCCGGCGGTCAATCGCGTCTCTATCCTCCGCAGGCTTATGAAAAGCCTGCATCACCCTAGTCAGGTGGCTGCCATCTCCCATATGGCTCTGACTCTCGTCCTGTAGACTGGGTGGAGGTGGTGGCGGAGGGAACTGACCCTCAGGACGACCAGCCCTCATCTCCTCCAACATGACCCTCATCATGGTCATGTTCGCCTCAAGAACATCTTCGGTGGCTTGCTGGTTCGCCTCTCGAACGACGTCCATCATCGTCTGGTTGGCCAATCTAGCGGCCTCCTGATCGGCTAGTCTAGCCGCCTGCATCTCAGCTAATGCAGTCAGGACCGGGTCAGGTTGACCCTCATTGGTCTCTCGGTTTCTCTTAGGTATTACCATGAATTTGCACAAGTTACACAAATAATATTTGTTTACTCCCATATAATTATGAGTTTATCATCTATCATTTAACATAACCACAAAAAATTTCCTACACACACAACATTTTGTGGGGCCCGCACCAAAAAAATAAAATAAAACTCCGGCACACAAAACGAATCTCTATAACATAACACAATCATTTTTCCTCCGACATAACTCTTATAAAACCCTATAATTATTGTAATTAGGATCATTTATATATGAAATATAATTATTTCCACTCTAAAATATATACCTGATTGGCCCTGCAGTTATCTATCAAGAACGAAGCAATTAAGAAGAAGGAAGTAGACAATTATATTAACCCAACGACAAATAGAGGATGACGGTAACTCCAAAAATTTACAAGGAAGAAAGAGGTTGCAATAACATGATTCACGATTCCTACATCAGGAACAAGTTCTTGTAACTTCCTCTAATTGGGATTAACAAATCAAAGTAAGCCCACCTAGCCCAAGCCCAAATGACCCAATTACTTATGTGAGTAATAGTAAACGACCCCTTATAACTAAAACGACCCACTGTTTAATTGACAAAGCAAACGACTGTTAAGGGGCGTTTGATATAGAGATTTTCTTTTATAATTCAGGAAATAATTATTAGTGAAATATGGTGGGAAGGACTTTTTGCTAGCTAACGTGCGAAAAAGTATTTGGTTGGAAAAAAATTTATCGTAAAAATTGATTTAATTTTATAAATGCTATGTTTAGTAAATTGTAAAACATTGATGAGAATGTTAAAATAAATGTCAAAATTATCCTTACTTTGGTACAACTGTTGTCCCACTATTGCTCCATAATTCATGAAAACATACAATCACAAACAAAGCTATATTGATCTTTTTATTCTTGATTCTATTTTAACAAGCTCAGCTAAATATGTATTCCATTTATTCGATAGTCATCAACATTCCAGAGCCGTACAGATTTTAACAAAGAGAAGAAAAAAACTGACAATATTTTATCCAGAGAAACTTGTGCTTTCTTGGTTAACAAACATGGTATACAACCTTTCCCAGCTTTCAAATTAAAATATGTGAAGCAAACGCCTCTGAAGAACAAGCTAAAATAGCCTTTCCTATTTACCAAAAAAAAAAAAAAATAGCCTTTCCTTTCTGAAAAAAAGGCGCCACTAGGCTTTTTTTTTTTTTTTTATCGGACCCACAACATAGAGCCTGTTTATTTGACCTTTTAAAAAGGGAATATTTTATTTATTTATTATTTTAAAAGTATTTTATAAAACTTAAAGCTATTTAATTTTTTTAAAAAATATTTAATTTTTGACTACTGTTTTTTTTTTAAATTAAAGTTTTTAGCTTCCATAAAAAAAAAATTAATTTTTTATAACTTTTATTTTTAAAAAAATAAACGTCCAAACAAACTTATAATTAACTTCAAACCTCTTTTTTTTTCAATTTCGTTTAGGAAAAAACACTATTTTAAAGTTTTTGGACAAAAAATTACCCGATTAAAACTGATTGGATAAGTTTTTCCAAAATAATGCAGTCAAACATGTCACTTATGTTGACGGGACTAGTCCCGTCAGCATAGGTGACTCGGGCCACGTAGGCAATTGTCATTGCTGTTACGGATGAAGCTCTGCAGAACCGCCGCCCTAGAATATCTCGTCAAGAGATACTGCCAAATCTCAACAGCTGAAACAAACTAGTTGAGGCCGACTAAGTCGGACGGAATCTCAACAGTGGGAGCTCAGCAACCAAGCCAGGTATCCCTATAAATAAGAGCTCAGACATCCCAGGTACACACCTCTGAATCGCCTAGCTTATTCCACTCATTGTGCACACACCACCCCTTGGTTGTAAAGCCTATTGCTTGTGCGCAGTGATTGGGACCTCGGCGTATAAGCCCAGTATATCAGGCATATACATCATCTCTGAGCGCATACCATCTGGTATAGCAATACGGTCTACCTCGGACCTAACATTGGCGCCGTCTGTGGGAACTCGGTAAAATTCGATTCCCATAACACCATGACCAACACACGATCCACGTCGGGCAATGCTCAGGGGCCATCCCAAATGTCTGGTTTGGAGCAGCTCCAGGCTTCCGCTAGCCCGGTTCTGGTGGACGTACAGGTCGAGGAGGTCGGATTACAGGGGCCGACTCCTAGACCACCAATCGGAAACACAACGATTGTAACCCGCCCATCCGAGCCACCGAATGTAACTTCAATGGCGATGGGAGCAATCCTCCAGCGGATGCAGGAAATGGAAAACAGATTCCTAACCCAACAACGATTAGATGCTGAAAGAATGGCAACGCTTGAAGCTGAACTACGAAACCGGACCGCTCAAGGCGGAACCGGAAGCGGACCACAAGCTCAGGACGGGGGAAACCAGCACCAAAATATTGGTGGAAACGCTAATGCAGGCAATGGAGGTACCCAACCCCATAACGCCTCCGCTGCCGAAGTCAATGTCCTGGAAACTCTGGCTCTTCACCTCGGCAATCAGCAAGAGGTAGGAGGCCAGAACAATGCCACCAACCAAAATTATCTGAACGACGATGAAGCTAACGATAGCCCATTCACGGAAAGACTAATGAACCTGGCCATCCCCCCAAGATTCAAAAGCACCAGAATACCTCCATATGATGGGAGTCAAGACCCGGAAGCCCACTTGGAGGCTTTCAAAACTGAAATGCTGTTTAATGGGATCACAGGACCCATCAAGGCCAGAATTTTCGCAACAACCCTAACAGGACAGGCAATGACCTGGATCACCAGGTTGCCCAAAAATTCAATTGACTCGTTTGAAGACTTAGCGCGGACTTTCCGCCTCAACTTCGCAACTAGCAAGGTGCATCCCATGCCAGCATACGCGCTAGGAAGAATTCGTCAGAAAGATAATGAATCATTAAGAAAATACCTTGATCGATTCAAAGATGCAGCACTGAAGGTCCGCGGTCTCACCGAAGCCGTGCACCTCCACCTAATCATTTCGGGATTAGATGGCGACTCCCCACTCGCAAGGTCGATCTACAAGAACCCGGTTAATGACCTCGAAGAGTTCCGACGTAGGTCGGACAAATACATCGACGTGGAGGATATGCAGCAGGTTTACGTCGAGTCTCGTGGGCGGAGCCCGTCAAGAAGGAGTCCAAATAAGAAGAACGGTAGAGATCGGGACCACAAGGGGTCCAAAAAAGGGAACGACGCTCGCGAGAAGAAGACGGAAGATCGTTCTCCTAGAACGAAGTTTGAAGACTACACCCCACTAAACGTGCCCAGATCCAGGATCTGGAGAGAGGTAGCTCAAACCGAGATGCGAAACGTCGACCGACCTCGTCCCCTCAGAGCAAAGAGCGGATTGGACAAAAGCAAATATTGTGCGTTCCATGACCAAAACGGCCACATCACGGACGACTGCTGGGACCTTCGAGACGCAATTGAAAAACACGTCAGAGAAGGGAAGTTGAAACAGTACATAATTCGTACGCAGGGTAAGAAAAACAACAAGCCCAGACAAAAAAAAAGCCGAAGCCGAAGCCGAAGTCCGAGGCGTGGAGACAAAAGAGACCAGAGACAAGACCGCAACGCCAAAGGCAAGGAAGTCGACGACAGAGCGGAGACTTTTCCCGAAGCAGAGTTTGAATGCAATGTGATCAGTGGGGGATTGGGTGGCGGAGGAGACTCGGCGAACGCCCGAAGGAAATACTTAAAGGAGGTCATGTCCATTAGAGACCGGCCAACTTTTAAGCCAAAGCTCGACGAACCTGAACCCCCTCCGATATACTTCACCAGAGCAGAGCTGGCAAGGGTCGTGCCAGGACATACTGACGGATTGGTAGTCACTGGAGTGCTAGTCAACTGCCGAGTCAGGAGAATCTTCCTCGACCACGGAAGCTGTGCGGATATAATTCTCTGGGATGCTTTCAAGAGAATGAATTTGGACGAGAAGGACCTAAAGCCATGTGTTACCGAGCTCCTTGGCTTCAATGGAGCACCATCCCCACCGAAAGGTTATATCGACCTCAAACTAACTCTTGGCACGAAGGATTCCTTCCGTACTGAGAGAGTTCGTTTCGTGGTAGTAGACACTTCCTCTTCTTATAACGTAATCATTGGTCGTCCTACCATTCACGACTGGGACATGATGATATCCACCAAGCACCAACTCATGAAAATGCCAGGGCCAAACAACGAAATAATCACGATTCCTGGAGATCAAAAAGAATCAAGGGAATGTTATTATGAGACAATTCGGGCCCATCACGGTGACCCAGCATCCCCTCCCCGGATAAGGGGGGAAGGATCAAGAGACCGAGCTTTCAGGACGACCGAC
This sequence comes from Gastrolobium villosum, assembly GCA_032173675.1. Taxonomy (NCBI): domain Eukaryota; kingdom Viridiplantae; phylum Streptophyta; class Magnoliopsida; order Fabales; family Fabaceae; genus Gastrolobium; species Gastrolobium villosum. The sequence continues at coordinate 10,241 of JAVKPL010010916.1, forward strand.
AGAGAGGTCAACTTAGTCGAGCTCGACATGCGAGAGGAGCTACAATCGCCTCGACCACAACCTGAGGGCGAATTACAAGAAGTCGAGATCCGCGGAGACGGCCAAGGCTATACCAAGGTCGGAAAGTCTCTGGAGCTAGAGTTTCAAAATGAACTCGTATCATTCCTAAAGACTAATTCCGACGTATTTGCTTGGAAGGCCTCCGAGATTCCTGGAATTGATCCAGCCTTTTGTTGCCATAGGCTATCAATGTATCCGGGAGCAAAGCCGGTATCCCAAAAGAAAAGGAAGATTGGGGTAGACAGACGACAGGCTCTAAGCGAACATGTGGACGAGCTCTTGGAGGCCGGATTTATTCGTGAAATACAGTACACTACTTGGCTGTCAAATGTAGTAATGGTCAAAAAACCAAGCGGAAAATGGAGAATTTGTGTTGATTATACAGACCTAAACAAGGTCTGCCCAAAGGATTCATATCCATTGCCCAATATTGACCAGCTAGTTGACAACTCATCTGGCTTCCAGTTGCTTTCATTTATGGACGCATACTCAGGATATAATCAAATTCCCCTTCACCCAGATGACCACGAGAAGACAGCTTTCATTTCGGAAAAAGGAAATTTCTGTTATAATGTTATGCCTTTTGGCCTCAAAAACGCTGGGGCCACTTATCAAAGAATGATGAACCGAGTCTTCCAGACTCAGATCGGAAGAAATCTGGAGGTCTACATTGACGATATGATCGTCAAGTCGATAAGCACTTCAGCGCACATCGCTGACCTCGGAGAAACTTTCGAACAATTAAGAGCTCGGAAGATCAGGCTGAACCCAGCCAAATGCGCATTTGGAGTACCAGCAGGAAAATTCCTAGGGTTCATGCTTACAAACCGAGGAATAGAAGCAAATCCCGACAAATGCAGGGCGGTATTGGAAATGAAGCAGCCAGAAAATAAAAGGGAGGTCCAGCAACTTACAGGCCGCCTTGCTGCCTTGACTAGATTCCTCCCCAAGTCAGCCGAGAAGGCACTGCCTTTCTTTAAGCTCCTCAAGAAGGAGGCAGAATTCGGTTGGGGGGAAGAGTGCAAAAAGGCATTCGACAACATCAAGGTTTGTTTAGCTACCCCTCCCGTGTTAACAAAACCAGAACCCGGAGAAACGTTGGTTCTGTACCTGTCTGTGGGGGAAGAAGCTATCAGTGCCGCCTTGGTCCGGGAAACGGATAATCACCAGCATCCAATCTATTTCGTAGGACGGACGTTGCAAGGACCGGAACTCCGATACCAGAAGCTGGAAAAAGTGGCATTTTCTCTACTGACAACGGCAAGAAGGCTCCGACCTTACTTCCAAAGCCACCGAATTATAGTGCGGACAAACCAGCCCATCAGGCATATACTACATAAGCCTGACCTGGCTGGAAGAATGATTAATTGGGCTGTCGAGCTATCCGAGTTTGATTTGACGTACGAACCTCGGCCGGCAATAAAGTCACAGGCACTGGCCGACTTCATCTTGGAGCTCACCCCGGGCAATGAACAAGAGAAGGCGGACGGAGACCTCTGGACAGTTTATGTGGATGGATCTTCAAATTCTAAAGGAAGCGGCGCTGGAGTGATCATTGAAAGCCCGGAAGGAGTATCAATTGAGCACTCGCTCCACCTGGCATTTCCAACCTCAAACAACCAAGCTGAGTATGAGGCGTTTATTGCTGGGATTATGCAGGTGAGAGAGCACGGAGCAAAGAGAGTCAAAATCATGAGCGATTCCCAAGTCGTCACTTCCCAAGTTGAGGGAAAATACCAAGCCAAGGGCCCCCTCATGATGAAGTACCTCCAAAGAGTCAAGGAATTGTTTGCCGAGTTCGACGAGGTAATGATCCAGTACATCCCTCGAAATGAAAATAGTAGGGCCGACATTCTGTCCAAACTGGCAAGCTCGAAAGGATCCGGTAACCACCGCACCGTTATTCAACAAAGCATTTTGGAACCAACATGCGTCCTAATGATAACCACCGACACCGAAGATTGGAGGAGACCAATTGTGGCTTACCTTGAAAAAGGAATCGTGCCAGAAGAGACTCAAGAGGCAAAAAAGCTTGTCAGGAACTCGGCTTGCTTTACTATAGTAGAGGGTCAACTGTATAAAAAGGGTTTCTATGCACCCATGCTGAAATGCCTTGACAAAAATGAGGTTGAATATGTGTTATCCGAGATCCATGAGGGCATCAACGGACATCACATGGGAGGCAAAGCATTGGCTAAGAAGGCGTTAAGAGCAGGATATTACTGGCCGACAATGGCGGCCGACGCCATGGAACATGTTCAACGATGTGAGCAATGTCAGAAGCATGCACTGATAATTCATGCACCCCCAGAGGAATTGCAGACCATCACGGCACCATGGCCATTTTTTAAATGGGGAATGGATCTCTTGGGACCCTTTGCTGCTGCTGAAGGACAACTAAAGTGGCTGATAGTTGCAGTCGATTACTTCACCAAATGGATCGAGGCCGAACCCCTCGCCACCATCACCTCGGCCAGGATACGCCGTTTCTTCGAAAGGAATCTGGTAAGTCGGTTTGGAATCCCTGCAGAAATTGTAACCGACAACGGAACTCAATTCATCGACAAGAAATTCCAAGAGCTCATGGCCGACTTCAAAATTAAACACCGTTTTGCCTCAGTGGAACATCCCCAGACCAACGGACAAGCCGAGTCTGCCAACAAGGTAATAATCAACGGACTCAAGAAAAGGCTTGACGAGGCCAAAGGAAACTGGGTACAGCAGTTACACCTAGTTTTATGGGGATACAGAACAAGCGTTCAATCTGCAACAGAGGAAACCCCCTTCAGGCTAACATACGGTTGTGAAGCAATGATTCCGGTTGAGATCGGAGAACCGTCCTGGAGAAGGGCCCAAAGACTGCAAGGCACTGAGGGCCAGAATGATGAAGCATTGTTGATTGAGCTCGACCTATTGGATGAATGCAGAGAGAACGCCAGATATAAAAATATGATGGCTAAGCGCCTAGTTACGGCTAGGTTTAATAAGAAAGTAAGACCTCGGTCATTTCAGAGTGGCGACCTAGTTCTGAGAAGAGCCGACATCGGTAACAAGAATGCCAAAGATGGAAAGCTCGCAGCAAACTGGGAAGGCCCTTACAGGGTTAAGGATAATCTCGGAAAGGGAGCCTACACTCTGGAAACTTTATCCAAGAAGCCAGTAAAAAGAACTTGGAATGCTGACAAGCTGAAAACCTATTACAGTTAGGTTTAAAGACGTGGTCAAGTGCTAGACTCTAGTCCACATAAATAAGGCGGGCCATGGAGCTCGGGCAGTAGGTAGATTTGATTTCAAAGCAAATAAGCGGGCTGTAAAGCTCGGATTTGTAAACAAATTTTCATTATGAATAAATGAGCAGTTGTAATTAAAACGCTTCCATTTATGATTCCGACATGTCACGATCATTAAAGAAATGAACTTTTGTTGACGAACAAAAAGAAATTAACATTTTTTAGATCGGCCATCAGCGACTCGCAAGCTGTAAAGATAAATAAAGACGAGACCAATGTGGTATAATTTGACAAGCTTGGATCAACCAAAAGTTTGTTTACAATAATAAAAGCCGAGCCGAACACGGCAACGGTTACAAAATATTACAAAAACTAAATTTAAGGGGTCCCAGTTTCGGCCTCCTCCTCGGAACCTGGAGACCCCGGAACAATGACGCCGTCCTTCACTTCATAAGACACGTCCATTCCAGCTTCGATAAGCCCAGGGTTCAGAACTCGGGCCTGAGCAATGGCGTTGTCAAAAGCCTGGACGGCCGCGTTAACCACCACGTTCCTAGCCTCCTCAAAATCGGCGGTCTTTTGATCGAGCTGAGTCTGGAGTGCCTGAAGTTGGACATCCTTATCTCCTAGAGACTTGGAAAAGGCTTCTTTCTCGGCGCTCAGGTCACCGACCTTAGCATTGGCTAATCTCAGATTCTCCCTCGCCATGTCCACCTCCTTCTGCAGCTCTCCAAATTTAACCTCCAGGTCGGACTTAGATTGCTCTAGCTCCACGACCTTAGCAGTAAGGGACGACTTGGCCGCATTAGCCTGGTCCAGATTTTGGAGGAGGTCTTGAAATATTTGGATCAATGAGGTCGTCTTCAAGGCATCCTCCTCCATTCGCTTTAGCATGGCCCTTACCGTAGAAGTCAGGCCAGAATTTAGAAAGAGACTAGGAGGGGGTTTCAAAGCCGCCCTGAGGCGGTCCGAAACACCTGACCTCCATAGCTCCCCCGGCTCTAAACTGAGGAGGGTCCCCTGGGAAGCAGGAACAGCAGCTGGACTTGGCGAAGAAGGGGCAATCTCAATAGGAACCACCTCGTCAGCAGGAGGGTCCTCTCCCAAGATAATGTCTACCCGTCGTCGCTTCGACGCTTCAGGTTCAAGAGGGGCAGCCTCTCGCGACTTGCCCTTGCCAGTCTTTTTGGGTAGATACTTCTTATATTCGGCCGACGTCATGCCAACTGAAAATCAGAAAGAGCATTGTCAAGGTGTACAAAGAGATAATTGTCAAAAGTAACAAAAACTTGACATACATACCAAACTCATAAATAGCATCGTCTCCAAACTTATCTACTATCCGACTTAAGTCGATGACGCCATAATCGTCAGTATACTCGATTATAATTCGCACCGCGAACCTCTCATCTCTGGAAAGCGCGGTTAGGGGAGTGGCGTAGTGTTTTGGACGACGTCGGTAGTGTTTTCGCGTCCAATACAGCTCGAAGTGGCATAAAAGGTTCCCATCATCCAGCAGCTCCTTGCCAAACCATGGGAGGGAATCAGGACGAGAAGCCACTTTAAAATAGGCATTCTTGAAGCCTTTGAAGGACTGAGAGTAAGGGATGAAAATTCCCCTACCAGGGGTACCTCGGAAGGTAACCCACCCTTTCCTTTCTTTTAACTCGGCACCACTTCGAGCCGTATAAACATCAAAAAAGAAATAAAAAAGGGAGACTGTACAGGGAAGGAAGAGGTAAGAGCACAATTGCTCAAAACCACGGATAAAAGCCCATGAGTTGGGGTGAAGTTGTGAGGGCGCCACTCTAATCCGACGCAGCACAGCCATTTGGAAATCTGTGAACGGAAGCCGAATTCCGACTTTAGTGACCAGATCCCGGTAGAAAAAGAAGAAACAGGGCTCATCCGATATGGGGCCTGCGCATACCGGATAATCACCCGGTGGAAGAAGGTCGACCCCGTCAGGATTCCCAAGAGGAAGCTGGGAGACGTCGGCGGGAGTCATTATAGACCGCATATGAAGGATTTCCTGAAGAACCCATTCATCGACATCAGAATTGTCCATTGTCAGGTCCCTGGAACACGAAGGAGTTGGATCAGAAATATAATCAACCTGACTTGACCCAGAATCATCCAAATCAGATGGTAACGGGCCTGGACTCCAAGAAAAAGGGATAGAGTCATCAGAACTACTAAGGAGATCGACAAAAGGCACCTGACTGGATACCGAGTCATCAAAATTAGAAGGGACTTCCGACTTGGGAAAACCCAGGTCGGATGAAGAAATGCTGGAAGAACTATTACTCAATTGGAAAGGTGGGATCCGATCTAAAACAGACCCCGAGCCTTGTCCAAACGGTGGAGGAGGAAGAATAAAGGACAAAGGAACTGGTTCAGAAAAGGAACTCGATCTAGAAATTGAAGCTTGAGGAATCGAGGAGGACGCACCTCTAGTAAAAGATGGTTGGGTGTGTTCACCCCTGCGTCCCCTCCGACCTCTACCTCTCCTACCACGAGCACCTCTGGAGGTCTGACGACCTCCTCGGTGACTTCGGAGAAGCTGCTGGAGCCTCTCCTCTTCGGTATACTCTCTGCCATAAAACCAATACTGAACAGATCGTGGCAACCTACCTATCATCTCCTCAGACACCTCTCTATTACCATTTCGGCCACTAGAACTACCAGGAGTGTCCATTACCCACTTGAAGAGTGGGTAAGACAGGAAACACTCCTTACCAACTAGAAAACGAACAACCAAAAAAGAGGAAATAGAAATCTACAAGGGAAAGAGAAAATTACCTGGTGGAAAACTGAGGAGAAGAAATGCGAATGAAGAACGCTTTGACAACAGGAGAAACACGCAAAAAACCCTATGAGACGCGTATGTGAGCAGGAAGTAAGAAAGGAAGGCAAAGGCCAAAGGATGGTCTTCGAAGCGTCTGGGGCATCAGGGGCAAAAGGGGATTTTCGCCGCCCTGCACACCCTGCACGCCCTGCATTTCCTGCCTGCATTTAATGATCTCAATCATGGCCTATCCTAGGCTCAGTGTAGTGCTCCCTGCCCAATGCGCAGGACTGCCAGTAAATGGAGTGCACGTGTCCTGTTATAACCGTCACTGCAGGAATAAGACGAAAGGACAGAAAGTGGTAATGAAACGAAAGGTCAGAAAGCTGAAAGGTCATGTCAATAGTTCCGACATTCAAAATCCGCTGACCTCACCAATTCTGTCAAAAATCATAACAAGATTCGAATGGAGTTACGACCTCCGACATAGTTGACACATGGGGAATAAATGGCAAGGTCAAGAATGACCAATTAATCCAGAGATCATCTCGGCATTCCGACTTACGGAATCCCGAGCTGGGGGGCAACTGTTACGGATGAAGCTCTGCTGAACCGCCGCCCTGGAATATCTCGTCAAGAGATACTGCCAAATCTCAACTGCTGAAACAAACTAGTTGAGGCCGACTAAGTCGGACGGAATCTCAACAGTGGGAGCTCAGCAACCAAGCCAGGTATCCCTATAAATAAGAGCTCAGACATCCCAGGTACACACCTCTGAATCGCCTAGTTTATTCCACTCATTGTGCACACACCACCCCTTGGTTGTAAAGCCTATTGCTTGTGCGCAGTGATTGGGACAGTATATCAGGCATATACATATAGCCTAGTACATCAGGCATATACATCATCTGGCCTTCCGAAGCTTTAGCGCATACCATCCGGTATAGCAATACATGGTGCATTACTTTGGAAAAACTTATCCAATTTCTCCATATTCTTTCTGATATTCAAGTTTCGTCATACACCAATCTGATATAGGCTTTTATAGGCAACACAAAACCTGAAAAATAAATAAATTGAAATATATCAACAAAGAGATACACTCCATCACTTAGCGCAGCCACATCCTTCCACAACTCCTTAAAGACTAGGCAACTATATCACTACTTCCTATAAGATAAAATAAAAATAGACTTTTTCAATCTATAAGCTATGAATCACCGACACTTCAAAACATCTGATGTATTATGTATGATACTTTCTGATACACCAACACTTCCTGACACTCCAATATGCATTACAGAGACTCAAAAGAAGATTCAAAGATTGTGTTGCATTGCTTTTTTAATTCCAACTATTCGATTCGTTCAATTACGATTACTATTTTATTGAGTTTAATATAAATATTTGTGATATCTTATGTTTCTTTACAAAACTGATGGGTATTATAAGTTTAGCTTTATTTTTATTTTTTAAATTATTGAATATTAAATACAGGGAATTACACGGGTCATGTTGTAGGAATCAAATTTATTGTCATGTTAAGAAAAGGACAAAATCAATTCATTGACAGATATAATTCCTACATTTTTTTTAATATTATATATTTTGTCCTTTTGTTAAGATGACAACAAATTTGATTCCTATAACATGACAGATGTAATCCCCTTAAATATAATATATACTACATAAATTAAAAATATTATTTAATATCAAAATATGTCTAATATATCAAAATCTAATATTTTGTAGAATTAACATGTCGGAGTGTCATATTGTATAGGATCCCATATTTTGTGTCGGTGTGCATAAGGACTAAGTAGGGAGTGGATCATCTTATGTGAAAAAGTGGTCATGTGATCTTGTTATTTGATCAGAACCACTCATTCAAATTCTCTCTTTTATCTCATCGTTAATGAGTGGTTGTGATTAAATAACATGAGCACATCACATGAGAGGATTTAGGTGGCATTAACCATTGCTGAATAGAATTCACGAAGTTCAATGCAATTCTATTGCTACCAGACAGGTTGAATCTCCGAATCACAAGGGTGATTTCTCCGAGCGTTTAGTTAATGCAATCAAAAGAATCGAGTCTCTCGCTTTGTAACTTTGCTTAAACTTGGTAGATTCCACATATAACAGAACATGTCACCATACTATGCTCAAGGTAACAAATTTCAGTTACTGTCCTGTAATACAGATAAATGATGGGAATTCAGGACAAACAAATTTTAAGGGTGAAAATTTTACATCAGCATGTGCATTTAAGGACCCTTTTTATCTGGAAATGAATCATTGTGTCCGAGTTAGGTGGCATATTAGAATCATTGATAATCAAATGAGATGACATCGTGAAATTATTGTTATGCATTATAATAGTCAATCTATATAATTCAGTTTCTGCTATGCTACTGAAATCCATAGATTGAACAATAGGCTTCATACTAATGCAGAATCTACGAAGAGCATTGATATATTAAGGCAGATTGGAACCAGTAAGTTCGAATAGGATTCAACCTTCAGCACAAAAATTAGACATAAAGTCATTGAATAGGTTAGTCAGAAAAAATCCAGTGGCTTGATCAGAATCAGAAGGAAAGGAAACCTGAATCATGCGTCAATGCCAGGAGCGAGAAGCCACCGTGTCATTACATGGTAATAAGACGACCACCAACTCTAGGCCTGTCAATGGTTTATATACTTTTCTTTAACATTCTCTCGTACGAGAGTCCTATTGGGCATAAAGGGTGGATAATGTACACATCTACTTGCCTGTGCTAAGAAATCTCATAAGAGAAAATGGGGGGCGATAAGGATCGGATCCATGACATTGAAGCTCTGATATCATGTAAAACATTTCAACCAAAAACCTTAAGTTGTTAAGTGAAGGCTCATCAATTATTTATATACTTCTCTAATATGGTGGAATGAAGGAGGGGTTAGGGTGGGGCAGTCTCCGCCTTCCAATTTGTACAAGCCTTTAGTTGTATTGTAAGCCTTATTGCTAATTTTTTTTGTTTGTATAAATAGTGATCCTCCCTCTTCAAGTTCATAGAAATCTCTAGTTATGAACATAATATATGTTTTTTTTTTTTTGTCATCGATTTGTAAGTTACAATAAATACTACTGTTACGGATGAAGCTCCGCTCAACCGCCGCCCTAGAATATCTCGTCAAGAGATACTGCCAAATCTCAACTGACTGAAACAAACTAGTTGAGGCCGACTAAGTCGGACGGAATCTCAACAAGTAGGAGCTCAGCAACCGAGCCAGGTACCCCTATAAATAAGAGCTCAGACATCCCAGGTACACACCTCTGAATCGCCTAGCTTATTCCACTCATTGTGCACACACCACCCCCTGGTTGTAAAGCCTATTGCTGGTGCGCAGTGATTGGGACCTCGGCGTATAGCCTAGTACATCAGGCATATACATCATCTCTGAGCGCATACCATCCGATATAGCAATACGGTCTACCTCGGACCTAACAACTACATTTGACATTTCGCTCCTTTTTACAAAATTTTCTGGCTTTGCAGTAGAAGGCTGTAGTGACTCTTAGAATTACTCCTTGCCAAGGATGGTTGATGCAGCATATGAAGGTAGCTCAGAAGAGAGTAGTAATTCATATCCCCCTATAAGGAGGGGCCTTCACATAAGGTGTATACATCCACCGTAGAAAATATACTGAGAGCCTAAGGATGCTGAAAAATAAGTTTGGATTAATCTTTCATCACCATCGCCGTAACGATAATGATTATGGTCGCAATCATTCTGAGGCAGGTCATTTATGTGAAATAATCACTTCTAGAATGTCTTCCAACACATAAACAAGCATGGGGTGCTACAAAACAAAAAGTTGACTAGAATATAAGGAGAGGGGCTGTTGCAAGAGTGGTGCCTCAGAGAAATAGTGTAACATTAAGCCATTAAGATTGGTCTACTAACGGAGAATTTAAGTAGGTTATATTAAGTTATATATTTAATTTTCACTTGTAAAGGGCCGACCCAGTTCAAATATTCAGTTTGTAGAAGAAAAAAAATAGTATAACGCCTAATAGTGTTTTAATACTTTCTGTTTCCCCTTCCGAACTACCTCCTCTATGAAAAGTTATAATACATTGATGATATAAATTTATACTATTCCTTTTGTAGTGCTATATCTTAGGTTAGCCTTATATTTTTTTATTCATATACAAAATAAATTTAGTCTAATTTCTGTTGCAATAATTATTTTTTTGGTCTCGTTTGATAGTTGCAATTGTGCTTAAAATTCATTTTAAAATTATAATTAGATTATTAATTTGTAAGTTTTAAGTTTAACATGCTATAAAATAAGTAATATTGAGACAAAAGAAATAAGGCAAAGAAGATGCCACTTATATTTACATTAATCAAACTATTGATATACCACATTACTCTCTAAGTACATGCACTTAACAGAGATCAAAGTCTCACAAGTCACTACTGAAGGTCATACTAAGTGAAGATTAAAGAGGATCATGTGCAGGACAGCCCCTAAAGAAAAAAGAGGTCACAGTTGAACTTTTGATTAGATGGAATATGAAATATATGATTTCAAAGCCTAAACAAATTTTTGTGAACTTTTGGTACCAATCGACAAGTCAATGAAATTCTATTGGATGTCCTTGATATATTATTGTAATCTTCCTTTCCTATTGTTTCCACTGCATCCTCTGAGCTAAAAAGGTTTCTATCTGATTCAATGTGTTTCAAAGCTTCAGTTTCATTTACAGCCTGAAAAGGAGGGATTTTGAAGCATGAGAAATAAATAGACATGCAATGAATTATTTTATGCATAAAAAGTTTTAGTAATCTTTAGCCTTACCCCATCATAGCAATGTACTGCACAATCTTTTATGCCATGCAAGTAATCTGTAATCACATACAGAATGTTACTAACATTTTAGCAAGACTAAAAGAGGTTAAGGCTAGAAAGGTTTGTTCTATAGCCAAATATAAGGGTTTATTATAGCAGTTGAGAATAACAACCTGAGTATGCCTTATCCTTGAATATCAGTAAACTGCGAGGCATCAATAAAACAGAAAATGGTTGGTGATCATCAAGCCACTTATCTTCTCCAATCTCAAAAGCTCCTTCATCTGAATCGTTGTCAATAACATGTTGAGGATCTAGTTTCAATCTTGCATGGGGAGTGAAGTCCATGACAACAGGAGATTCAAGTGAAAGAATAGCTACAACTGGAAAATAGGCAGGTCCATCCTGGTGTGGCTGTAGAACAAAAAACGTCATTGAAAAAATAGCAACATACACGAAAACGCATTCTATACCTAGCTGGTTAGTATCATATATATAAGTGTTCCGGGTTTATATGCCTGGGTATCACTAGCCAGGGAAAACGTCTGAGGGAACCCGGAAAGACCCTTACCCAGATAGTTAGTCAGTTACCCCACGTATTGATACCTGAGGTGGGCCCTACCACGATTACATGATGGTATCTACAACCACCCACGTTTGGTATAACTACCTAAGCAAGATATATATATATATATATATATATATATAGAGGACAATGGCCTAGGGAAAACACACCTTTTAACCAGAGAGAACCTATATTGATGTTCGTCCAGAACAATAAGCATAAAAGATTAAGAATAAAAATCAACAATGAAATATTACACAATCTACATTTCACTGCTAAAAGGAAATAGAAAGGAAGAGCAAATAAATGGCCAGAAGCATGGGTTGAGGTTCAGGACAAACCATTATGCCTTGGTTAGGTAGGTATTCATTGATGAGAACATGATTGATTGCTGATGGGAATAACCCTGATTCTTCACATATTCTTTGTGTGAGACTTGTTAACCATGGAGGCACTGTAGGAGAGAGATATAGTTGCTATATTAGCAACAGAATTAAACCTCACAATGTATACAAAGACAACAATGAAATAATTCAATCCACGTACAGAACTAAGATTATAAAACAGAAATCTAACAACTGAGTCTGAACAATTGCCAGTAAATCATCAAAATCTACTGGAACTAATGCAAACTTTCTTATCATCTTGCAAAAGTAACAATCTCATTATTTAAATAACAGACTGGCATAATATTACAACTCAGTGATCACTGTTTGAAACTATCAAAATGCAGATGGACAAGAAAAAGTCCTAGAAGATAGTGGTCATTTTTTAGCAATAGTCAACATCATGCGTATTCATGCAGATAGCATATTCAGATTATAAAAGAAGTGAAGATTCCCTCACTTACAAGTTTGAGGCAGAAGGCCCTTCTCATGGACAACACCACCTGCAATCAACAATGACAAGAAAAACAAATTGGCATTAATAAGAATGAAAATTTTCATTTCACTTTTGCTAAATATCAATAATTTGATTGGCTGTGTGAGGGTAAAATAATAAATAAAAATATTCTTGACACTGGCATGTTCCAATTATTTAACCACATTAGGAGGAATCTACTGGGAAATGGAATTATAACAATTATAAGGCAAGTTCAGTTCCCCAATTAATTTGGGATAAAGGTGATGTTGATGTTGATAAGGCAAGTTCAGTTCCTCATTTCAATTTTTTTCACTTCTCTGTCAACTCTAAATGGCAAATACCGGTGCACAAGGTTCCCTGACTTGCGAGGATAGGAATAAGGGTCGATCGTATATAGTCTTACCTTTGTACTTTTACAAAGAAATTGTTTCCTATACTCCGAGAAACGGCCTCTTTTAAAAAATATAAGGATACGACTGCGTTCAATCAACTCTCACCCCTACTCTTGCAAATTGGGGAGCCTTGTGCTCTGTTTCATAGTCTCAAACCCGTAATCTTCCGCTCACAAGGAACGATCTTACCAGTACTCCAAGGCTTGCTCTCACTTCTCTGGAAACTCCAACTTTCCAAAAATTTGAGGACTCCATTGTTGTCCACATTCCAAAGAAAAGAACTATTTATCTACATATCTATATATTCTATACAAACAAAGGGAAAAACAAATGATTTTTTATTTTTTTTAATAAAATCATCAACCATACCCCAATTCTGTAGCCTTCTATTCTTCAACGACTTCCACTTTGATGTAGGGGCTCCATAAATCTAATAAACATCAAAAAACCCATTTAGAAAAAAAAAAAAAAAAACAAATGCTTAAGAAAAAATAGGTAGAACAAGTGAGAATCACAAATGGGAAAGCTACATTTTTCAGAAGAAAGCTTTGGTCACTATCTGTGATGAAGTCAGGTACATATATTACAGTTGGCAAAGACCCAACTTTATAATTATCTAATTTCCCTTTTTCTTCCATCACTCTGCAAAATCAAAATCAAGGCTTTTCAGTGTCATCATAAAAAAATAAAATAAGGAGAGAAATTTCATCACAGTTCATTATGTAAGATCAAATAAGAATATTGTAAAAAAAAGGAGTGTTTACGTTGCAATATATATACACAATGGAATATTTGGTCTTATAATTTTACAGAAAGAGAGAGAGAACCTGTTGGGGCTGCCGGTGCCGGAGGTGTGGCGGCGGCTGAGAGTCGCTCGGGTTCGGACGGTGGCTGAGGTGAACGAATGCACAATCCTTAACACAAAGATAATTAAAATAATAATAATAATAACAATAATAATATAATTTGGTCTTATAATAAATTATTTACTTATTATTTTAAAGGGTTTTATTAGTGTTTTGTAACATAACATGATATAAGTGTTGTTTTCAACTCTCATATTACAAAGAAGAGAGAAAGTAAAATGATGAAAGAGAAAAAAATGTGGATCTCACCTCTTTAATGTGTGTAAGAAAGTGAAGTTATATTATGTTAAATAATAAACATAAAACCCTATTTAAAATCATTAATATTTACGAACAAGATTATCTCAATTTTTTTATTTTTTATTTTTGATAACAAGTTTATCTCAATTCTCAAGGTCCTTCCTTCGGTTCAGATTTTAGTTAAATTACCTTTGAAATAATTAATATTAAAAATTTATGTTAAGAAAATTAATTTATATTTTAAAATAATATTTTAAATGTTAGTTTAAAAGAATTAATTAATTTAAATAATAATTTAAAATTTAAAGATATATTTTTAAATAAGGGAAAAGTTATAATTGCAATATTTTTTTTACTACTAAATCTTAACCGTTGATTTCCGTCAATTTAACGGTTATAATTTATTGGATCATATTTATTAATTAATTATTAATTTTAATAAATTATAATCGCTAGATTGACTGAAATCAATGATTTGGTAATAATAAATAATAAGAAAAAAGATTATAACTATAACTTCTGCCTTTAAATAAATATACTTCTTTGAAATTATATAAACTCGATACTTAAAATCGATTCTTTTAACGGAAAATTAAAAAAAAAAAATCTTCAATATTACAAACTCAATTTCATTTTGCTCAACATGATATTTTTTCAACCGAACATGTAGAATGTGATGCCAATCCCGTTTGAACTTTCAAACGTAATTATTTTCAATGCATATTATAAATCCAACAGGCTTTAACAAGTCCTTTCTAGCATCAATTTATATAAACAATTTGTAGAAAATTAAAAGAACACAAGTCACATTTTTCAAAACTCACGTTATATATGTACTTTAGAAAAAATTAATCATATTTGTGGGAAATTTGGGAGGCGGTGAGGCGCAAAGACATACTCAGGAAAATGATCATTATAAAATAGGTTTTATAATATTTATGTTATAGGAAAAATGATTATCTAATATTATAGAGATTCATTTTATGTGTCTTAGTTTTATTTTTCAAAAAAATGTGAATCCCACAAAATATTATGTGTATAGAAATTTTTTTTATATCATATTAAATGATGAATACAAATCTTATAAAATATATAAAACTAAGATATTTATGTTGTACTACTACCATCTCCTCTATTGGTGTCTTATGCTTACTTGGTATAAAGATTCCGCGGACCACATCATCCCTTTTACGAGAAAAACTTTACTTGGTACTAGAGATATTTTTTTTATCGGGAAAAAAATGTTACAGAGGATATGATAGGATTTTTTTATTCTTGGGTAAGTTACAAAAAGATGTTTGGAAGGTCAAATTTTTTGCCAAAAAAGATGAATTATTATATTAATGCCATGTTTAGTTAATTGTGAAATATATATGGGAAAATGAAATAAAATTACAAAAATACCCCTGGTGTTTGAAAATTTATTTGGACCCTACTTTTTATGATAGGGTTGTCTCTGTGTCCAAGATTTTAAGCGTTCTTTTTGTATAATGGGAAAAATGTTTGTTATTTCAAATGACATAACTTTGTGTCATTTTTAATGAAACTACGTCGTTTTAATGTAGTTTTACATTCTCTCTCCTCTATTTTTTTATTTCTAATTTTATAAATTAGAAAAAATGATAAAACACAACAAAATGACGTAATTTCATTAAAAATGACACAAAATTGTGTTATTTAAAATGACATATACTAAACCCAAAAATAATATCACCTTTTGAATTGCATTTTTTTTTTTTTTTTGCCAACATTCAGTTAAAAAAATTATTTATGGGAAATATTTTATACCAATATTTTTTAACTTATCTCATACCAAAAATGGTAAACATATTTTCTCTACTCAACTTTTCCAAGATTTCTATCAAAATCTTCATACCAAATATCCCTAAAGGGAAATGTTACTTTCATTTTAAATGAGATAATTATTTCATGTTATCTCATTTCAAAAAAATTACTTATTTTTTTATTTTTTTTTAATAGTCGATCCGACGTGACTTTATAACATGAGAAAACTACTCTACCCCTTAGTGAAAATGGGAGCTAAAAAGTTTACCCTTTTATCTTTCTTTTTGTTTTTAATAAAGGGTTTTCATTCTATCATTTAACATGACCATAAAAAGTTTTCTATACACACAACATTTTGTGGGGCCCACATATTTTTAAAAAGAAACTTTGGCACGCAAAATGAATCTCTATAACATTACACAATTACTTTTTCTACAACATAACTCTTATAAAACCCTTTAATAAAATGCTCCGATAATTTCGAAACATTAAATTTTTTCTTTTTTTGTCACCATTCTCACGAGAGCGTAGCAAGAATAGAAAAACTTCATTAAAAAAAAACCTTTTTTACGTTATTTAAAGGTCCGTTTCAAAAGTTAAAAGCAGTGTTGTAAAACCCGGCCGGGTCGACCCGGGACCCGGGACCCGGTGACCCGGTCATCAGACCGGTCCGGGTCAAGCATTGGACCGCTCATGCATTGACCCGGTCAAATCCGGTCAAAACCCGGTCAAAACCGGTGACCCAGTGACCCGGTCGGGTCATGCATTTAAAAAAATAACTAAAATTATTTCATCTTGTCAAAAAAATGTAGAACTCATTTTATTTTATTTTTGTAATTTTATTTGCTAATATACTTTTCTATAATGACCTCCAATTTCAGCTTCCAATATTGAACCAATTTGCGAAATAATAAATTAAGAGATTATGACATATGTCATTTTTAATGTGACTGAATTTGAAAAATATGAGTTCAATGTCATTGAGAGGTATGTTTACAGGGATTCTGAGTTTAAATTTAAATTGACATAGAAATAGTATACATTTTTATTTATTTATGCCTCATGTTTTTGAGCTTATTTAATGAACTTTGTTTAATTCATTTTAGATATGGAAAATATAATTGAATTTATATGTTCATATTTAAATATATTTTTATATATCTATATACATCCGGGTCAACCGGTCCGACCAATGACCCAATACCCCGACCGGGTCAATGCCTGGGTCGGATTTAATAACACTGGTTAAAAGAGATCAGCCTTGGCTTGTTTATCTCTATTCACAAGTCACTAGTTGCGAAAAATCTTTAGTCCTTGTGGAATATAAATTAATGAAAAAAATATTTGTTATGTTAAATAATATAATTTTATATTATTTTTAATAAAATTATGTATTTTGGTGTATTTTATCTTTTTTTATAAAAGATGGAGGTTATAGTTACGACCTTTTTTTTTTACAATCTCTTGCAATCATATCTTATCACGTTGATTTTCGCCAATCAACGGTTATCATTTTAGCAAATTAAACTCATTAATTAATTATTAATTCACAATAAATAATAATCGTTGATTGGCAGAAATTAACGTGATAAAATATGGTTGTAAGAGGTTGTAAAAAAAGATTATAACTACGACCTTCTCCTTTATAAAATTAGAAAGAAAAAAATGAAAGAGAGAGAATGTAAAAATACACCAAAATAACATAATTTCATTAAAATTGACAACTTTGTGTTATTTGAAATTACAAATATTTTCCCCTCAATTAAATGTTACATCCATTTAAATGTCTTTTTTTTTTTGTACATATTTAAATGTCATTTGATTTATATAAAATGTTACATCCATTTAAATGTCATTGACTCAGTGCAAATATTTTTTTTATTAAAGTGGTGGTCCCATAATATTTTATGTCCGCAGAAAACCCACCTCTCCTTCTCGAATCCCCTGTAATTTAACTGGATAAAGGGATTGATATCATTTAAATGAGCTCCCGATGGAATCGAAAGAATTTATGAATGGAACAAAATTACAAGTGTAATATTTCTTGTGAATTTAACTATCTATGTAAGTAAAAGAAAAGAAAATATATTCACAATTAAAAGTTCTAAAAATTTAAAGGGGGACCATCAAAGTCTATATGATAATATGATCAAACGCAACATTTTTTCAAATTGCAAGATTACCTTTTTTTTAAATATTTTTTCAAATTTTTCTAGAAATTAGTTATTTTTTAACATATTTGATCAACCATTCCTAAGAAAGTACTAATTTCTTTTGCTTCTACTCAACTTTATATCAACAAACTATCCTAAAGATTGCATCTTTTGATTATTATTATTTTGCGTTTTATAATTTTCATTCAACATGAGAATTCAAATTTTCCTACACACCATTCGATTTCCGTACTGACATCGGTCCTATATATAATTCTTTCTAACATATGAGTTCCATAAACTTTTTGTCTCTACAACATAACATTTCAATTCTTCTTTAATATCGGAATTATAAAACCCTATTATTTTTCATTGACAACCAGATATAGTATATTAAGTTTAGAAGTACTAACCGAGCTAGATTGATTTTACCTGTCAAAGAAGAGTGAGTCTGAGAGTCACCAGTGTAAATACTCAAATCCAAAATTATATTAAGCGAATGTGTTAAAATTTCGAGCATCCATTGATATCTAAGAAAAATATAGTGATTATTAATGGTTCTATTTTTTTTCTATAATATTCTTGGTGAATTTTTTTTCTATATTCACACATTTTTTTTGGTAAACCTTTATTTACACTTTATAATAATTACTGTTAACTTACATTTGTTTTTTTTTATATATATATTCTCTTTCATATTTTAAATAAAATATACAAATATTTTTTAAATGTATTGTTAGGGAGGATCAATTATGTAAAAATTACAAATTGTTCATTTAATTTTAGCTGCTGATCCGGGATCCCACATGTTTCTAATAGTTCACACTTCACATCACTAATATATATATATTAGATCATGAAAGTGAGTTTAACGATTAAAAATCAGTAAAATTAAATGAATGTAGATCGATCTTCCCTCATGTTCCTATATAATAATACAATTCTTTCTGAAAAATCTCAAATAATTGTGTAATTAAAATCATTCCCTATTTATTCACAAAATAAAAAAACATTATTTGTATAAGGAGGGATATTCTTACTACCAAAATTTTCTACTACCAACTTACTACCTATCTAATCACCATTGGATCAACATTTTCTCTTTTTTTCAAAAACTTTTTAATATTCTCTCTATTTGATTCAATGGTGATTAGATAGGTAGTAAGTTAATAGCAGAAAATTTTGGTAGTAAAAATATCATTCCTCTGATTATATAAACATGTTTTTTTTTTTTTTTTTTAACATAACTTCTTCACAATTTGAACCGGTGAACGACCGGTTGAGTTTGGTTTTGAAAACATATCGAACCGGTGAACGACCGGTTGAGTTTGGTTTTGAAAACATATCGAACCGGTTCGACCCTTTTACAAAGCATAATTATTTCAGAGGTTTGAACTATGGAGTGCTTGAGAAGCTGGAATTAGAGGGGCAACAATAACAATGTCACACAAGATCCTCTTCCTCTGCAAACCAGCCTTTGTTCTCACTCTTAGTCTCAGACTTGGAAGATTGTGTACTATACACTCTTGTCTTCATCATCATCATCATCGTCGTCGTCCACTCTGGTCTTCCTCTCTCAACATCACTCATCATCCAATCTCAATAATTAACAACACCAACACCCACATATGGTGCTCCAACCGCACCACCACCACCACCGCCACCTCCGCCGCCGAAAAAGGGTACCTGGAACTCACGGACGATGAACTGATGCGTCAATGCGAAATGGGCACCTTCAAAACCTCGGGTCCAGGTGGCCAACACCGCAACAAGCGCGAATCCGCAGTGAGACTAAAGCACATACCCACTGGAATTATCGCTCAGGTTATTTCCACTTTTACCCTTTCTCATCCTCAAAATTCCATCTTTACCAATTTCTCATTGTGGGGTTGGTGTTGCTCAGGCTTCTGAGGACCGCTCCCAGCATATGAACCGCGCTTCCGCGTTGAAACGCCTTCGTTCTCTTATAGCTCTCAAAGGTGATTGTTTGTTTGTTTATTTGTTTCATCATTCTTCATTCATTGTTTCTCTCGTTCCATATTGAAATTTACAAAAAATGGGTATCTGAACAAAATTAGTGAGTGCACTAGTTTAATTATGGATTAACTTTCATAAATAGTGATGTGTCAATACTTTATTGGTGCTTGGATTGTACCGGGTTTATGGATTAAATTTTCTGTAGTACTGCAGTGCATATATTCTGTCAGTAAAATTAGAAATAAGTGGGACTTATGTGATATTAATAAAGGTTATACTTACAACTTATTTCTGTTTACGACCTCTTACAACTATATTCTTAATTGTTAATTTTCGCCAATCAAACTCATTAATTAATTATTAATTCGCAATAAATGATAACCATTAATTGGTTGAAATCAACGGTTAAAATATGGTTGTAAGAAGTTCTAAACAGAAATAGGTCGTAAATATAACCTTCCTCATTAATAATAAGGAAATCTTTGGAGTAAATGCAATTAGGTGAGTCATATTTTTCGAATTTTAGTGGGTGCATCCATTGCAGAGTACTACTATAAGCGTAAAGGGTAGGGGTGTTGATCGATTGTATACCCTTACATTTATGCGAAGAGATTATTTCCCAGACTTGAACTCATAACCTTCCGGTCACAAGGAGCTACTTTACTGCAGTCTCAGACAAGGCTCGCCCTTTCAGTACAAGAGTATTTAATTTTTTTTGGTTTATGGAGAGATTACTCCTATTATGAAATAAGTATGTCTTCACTAATAATTAGCAACTGAAATAAGTAAAGGGGTAATCCTGAATCTTATATTGAATCGCATACTGGAATCAATGTTTTAAAAACCAAACTGGAGATTGATTCGGATACACTTCTAGGTCATGTTTCAATTGATTTAACTAGTTAAATTGGATAATGTGATAATAAGGGATAATCATATGGGAGATAAAGCTTTTCACTGTTTGACTGGTTGAACTGGCTGGTTTGTTCCGGGGTTCCAAATGTTGTTCTGTAATGTGTTAAGGGAAGGTGTTGTTTTCCCCTAGACATGTTCAGAAAATACTTACACTGAGATAAATAGTCCTTTTACTTATAGTAAGCATTGTTTTTGCTGATAAATAGCATGTTATTTTCTTGAGCTAGTCAGGAAGACAGTGGATCTTGATGCTTATTCACCACCTCGAGAGCTTCTTCAGATACTTCCTCTGAAGTCAACCATTAGAGGGTCAGATTGTGGTCCACAAATCGGACCTAATAACCCAAAATTTACATTGGTATGTTCATTTGTGCAGCATGTGTCTCTGTCCCTTGCTGTTTTTTTTATTTGTTTTTCTATATCCTCTCATAATACCTTCCTATACATATGGTCCTTCCAACAGGGAATGCAAGCTCTTTTGGATCTCATTTTTGCCGTTGAGGGATCCATCTCGGAAGCTGCAAAATATCTTGGGTATTTGATATATGCCTTTCAGTATGATTTATTTATTTATTTTTATTTTTATTTTTATTTTTTTTTGGGGGGGGGGGGGGGGGGGGGGGGGGGGGGTGTTATTGAGTGTGTGAAGCCTATGATATTCAAGATTTGTAATTTGTGATTTAGAGGTCACTTTATGGGTGAACAAAAATCTTTGACCCAAAAAATCGATATAAATTTTATTATTGATATGAAAGTTGATAAAGGAAATAAATAGTAGTTTCACTCTTCTCATTTTAACATGAAGTGATTGCCCCATTATCCTAAACTAATGTCATATACTTTTAGGTATATATATGTGATTAATTTAATTACTGTATTACCTATTACATATTTTTCAAACAGTTTATAATTGTTTTGGTGTTTATTAATGATATTGCAGATTATCTACTGGGGCATTGTCTCGGTTAATCCTATCAGATGATTCACTTAGAATGGAAGTAAATGATCTGCGGGCATCAAAGGTAATCCTTCGGATGGATTCTCTGGAATAACAGCAGTACTCTATTTCATGACTTCACGTTTTGTTAAAATTGAATTTGCGCTTGGACTTGTTTTTATCATGTTTTATGTTAAAACTAATATATGCAATATTTAAATCTTAATAATCATAATAGTCTTCTTATATATTAGAAAACAGAGATTTAGAGGAATATGTATAGTTGCAGTCTCTGGACAGAATTTCTCTAAATAAATGACACATAATATTTTAGCTCTACTTGCTTATTGAACAATCCTTTAGGGATTTTTGATGAACACTGGGTGTGTCCTTTTAACTTGCTGCAGTTTCGCATAATACATTCTAAAGGTTTTGACAAAACCTAGGGGGCTATAATTTTTATTCTGAGCAGTTGATACAGTTATATGGTGTATTCACTGTATTCATATTATACATTTTTCTAGATGCATTTCTGTATACAAAATCTTGTATTGAAACTTTTTTTTTTGGGTGATTGATTGATTTTTGGTAGCAGGAGTATCTAGTTTTCGCTAGATATAGCTGCAATTCTACTTTTTGTAATCCTTGAAAATCCTCTAACTAACCCGGGATAGGCTCATGTAACATTAAATTAGAAACTATTTTCTTAAGGGAATTTTCGAGACAAGTATGGGGGGATGTGTAATAAGAATTTGATTTCTTTGAAATGTATCAAATGCTGAATATTCTTATTCATATCCCTACATTTTGGGTTTCTTAGAAAGACTTTATAATATTCTTACATTTACTTGGAGGCAGAGTACATTGTAGGAGACAACTCTATATAATATCGATGTTATAGTCTCTAGTAATCTCATCCACCAAAATAAGATTAGAAAAAAATACCTTGTAGTGATGAATTTCTTACATTCAGTGGCTGAAAAGGATGACCTGGTTCAACCATTATTGCATCTGATTTCATTATATCTTTCTATTTGTAATAGTGAAGAAGACTGAGTTTTGATGGAGATTGTAACTTTTATATTTGATGTATTGTATTTATTTCATTTTGGAACCTTGTACCTCATGGAATGCTGGGAAATGTAGTTGCATGTGGAAATGTGAGGCATCATCTTTTGTTTGGTGTGAAAAGAAAAAAGTTCTTGTTTTATGTATGCTTCCTTAGGCAAAAAAATTAATTTATTGCTTTTTTAATAAAAAATTATGAATAAGTAGTCGTTTTACAAAATATTACAAATCTATAGCACTCAAACACGCCCAAAATGGGGCGTGTTCGCATGGTGAGAGACACGCCCAGTGCAGGGCGTGACCAGCTGGAGGAACACGCCCAAAACAGGGGGTGACCTGCAGGAGAGAGACAAGCCTCTCAGAGGGCGTGACCCACCAAGGGTGACACGCCCCAAGGAGGGCGTGACCCATTTTGGTTACATTAAATACAAACCAAACTACTAAATGCATGTTTGTCCAGAAACGGAACAGTATGGAAATTGGAACAGGATTGAGAATTGATCATTCTCATTCCATGTTTAGATAGGTAATTGGAATTGGATAAGCACCCCTACAATTGCAAGGATAGGTATTACATTACAAAAGTGATGAACCCCCAATTCCATCTCACCAAATTATAGTTGTAAACATAGAAACCAAGCTAACCTCATATATATCCTCCTTCAAACGAGTGCAAGACAAGTTAACTGCTCCTAAAACAACAACATTTGGTTGGTGATCTGTCATAAATTTCAACACACGTTCCTGGTCATTCTTCTTCCGTTGTTGGTCATTAACATTCTGTGACCTTACAGTAAGGGACCGAGTGTAAAGTACATCTAGCACTTCTCCCGATGAATCTAACATGACAAAAGTTGTTTGTGGGTTTCCAGGGGCCCAACAACAGGCCATAACCCTAGGAGCAGCCTCATCATCGGAGCTAAGATCATTTTCTTTCTGTTGATAAGGTCCCACACAGACCTTATTCCACAAGGCCTTCCCATACTCCATAGGCAACCAATTCTTCGCTTTGCTTCCCAAGACACCTCTTGCCTCTTTTTCCATTGATGGGTCACGCCCTCCTTGGGGCGTGTCACCCCTGGTGGGTCACGCTCTCTGAGAGGCGTGTCTCTCTCCTGCAGGTCACGCCCTGTTTTGGGCGTGTTCCTCCAGCTGGTCACGCCCTGTACTGGGCGTGTCTCTCTCCATGCGAACACGCCCCATTTTGGGCGTGTTTGAGTGCTATAGATTTGTAATATTTTGTAAAACGACTACTTATTCGTAATTTTTTATTAAAAAAGCAATAAATTAATTTTTTTGCCTGCTTCCTTATTCTATAATGTCTATAATGTTAGTCATTTAACTACATTAGATTTAGACTGTCAAGAAAAAAGACAAGAGTCCTTCTATAATGCATCCTTTTTTTTTTTTTTAATAGTATTGTTATCTTTTGTTCTCAGCTTCATGAGAACAATCAGTAACTGGGAATCTACTTTTTGGAGCATGAACAGGGTATGAAGCCTCTCAAGTAGAAGCTCTCGAGTTTCCATTCTATATGCTGGTACAATTTATTCTATCTCCTGCTCATTCACACACCCACAAATTTGAGTCAAAATTTTGGGTATAGTCATGGAATAAAAAAGAAAAGAGAAAACCTTCAATATGCATAGAATTGGTCAAATAGTGGAAAATTAAGCTGCTATCCATTTTGGTACTTGATATCCAAAATATGGTGCTTTCTTGATAGGAAGCTATTCTGAAATTTTACTATAGATGCAAGTTTTCTTAAATTTCAGAGCTATTCTATTAGTTCAAGCATGAAAACTTGACCCAGTTGCTGGCTTCGTGGCTGCATCATTATTTAGTTAGTTCATTTTCATTCAAGTGTTTAAAGAAAACAAACTATTTTACCTAGCATCTAAACTTGATGCAAAAGAAAAGATATATTTTAGTCTTTTATTTCCACTGCTGATCTAAACTACTTTTGAAGAATATGTAATTTTATATTTATGATATATTCTTTTGTATGGTATTTTTATTTTTCTGTTCAGAGTTCTCAGTTTGCTGTGTGGAGTTCATTTATTTGCGGAAGAAAATTCTTTGAACCTGTAACAAGGTATTTTATCCATTGAAGAATTGAGGTTGAAAATGAAGAATACTGAAGCTAATGAGAGGGGAGTGTGGTGTTGAATTTTCAGATTGTAGAGAAGAACTCATTCTCCAGAACTCAGTAAATAGAGTTGAACAAAGCTGGGTGCTGTATGGTATGCTGAAAGAATATCAAGATGATAACCTAAAATACAAGATGAAGTTCTCTGTAGATTTTTTAAACAAAGACAGCTATATTTATAAATTTCTTGATTTTCTGGCTCTGTATACACTTTCTTTTTCCCCCTTGTTTCTACAGTTCATCAAGTTGGCAACCTGGAATACAAGATGCAGATATTTGTAGATTTTATTAAAAAAAAGGATTATATTTATCAGTATCTTGATTTTTTTTGTGGGAAATGTGTGTCCTTTTATTCTTTATTGGTTTCTTGAGCAAGATTATCACCAATCAAATTGTTCTTGTGATTCATAGATTCTAATCATATTTCTTCATACACTCAGTGGCTTCTACTCACAAGATGAATATGCAAACACCAATTCATTGGATAAGAAACATACATGTAATCATATTCCCTGGTTCGGTCTTACAATTTTAAATATTGTGTTACTGTTCACCTTGAAGGCATGAGAACTTCACTTTGTGATTTTTACTGATTATATATATGTTTTGGTTAAAAGTGCTTTTGATCCAATTTTTTGATATGTTCTTATTGTAAAAATAATTTCTGTCACACTCACATAAAAATGAGTGAATTTTATCATATTCCATTAATATTTTTCCTCTCTTCTCATTATAAATTTATAATGAGACATACTCAAATTTTTTTAAGAAAATATGTAAAAATAAAATTGGATTCGAAGATCATTTTCATTTCACCCTAACCAATAGCGTTTAATCAAGAGTGAATTATTTGGTTTAAGTGATGGATTAGAGGGGGTGAGAGAAAGAGGTCCTTTAATTTTACGGTTCACATATCCATTATGTTTTAGATGTAGATATTGATTACAAAATGTGATTCTCTTCACCCTTTTGATTATTATCTTTAGATTAGCACCTTTCAACTTTTCTTAGGTTAAATGCACAACTTGTGGTTAATAAATTATTCCAGAATCAGTGGCTGATAACTGACCACTTCTTGTTTGGTTTTGAAACCAAATAATAATGCAACAAAAAAAAAATGTTTTGCTGCAAGTACAGTACAACACTCCTAATTGGTTGAAATTTTTTTTTTTTTTTTTCTGTCCAATTTCTCTGTTGTGGAGATTCTGCCTTATCTTGATGCTTCTTGACTTTGCTTTGTCAATGAAAGAATATATAAATAAAAAGTTTCCCATTCTCGTGACAGGCACATGATGGGGCTGAGTTTGAGTATGTGAAAGATTACAATTATTTATCTGTGGTATTGGTTTTGTTCATTAGTATCATCAAGTTGGAAATTGACACAAGGAATCCTCCACATCAAGGATATTCCCAGCCGCCAACAGCATATGCATAATATCTGATTGGATGATTTAATTTTATATAGTTAAAAAAGATAAGCGATATTTTTTTTTTGATAAGATTTAACAATGGTTATTGAATAAAATAAAATGATAAACATTATTTATTTAAGAATTAACAAGTCCATTAAATCATTTTATAATTTTTTTAATAAAATATTTTTTAGTAAGTATTCAGTTTAATTTTAAAAAATATTACATACTCTCAATCTTTCACCCTTCATTTTTCTCTGTTTTTTTTTCTTACTTATTTTTTTTCTACAATCAAAGATAATAATTGCGTTTGATCATGATGAAAAAGAATGTAAACAAGTAGGACAATTCTTTTTGGGGTAAAGTCTATCTCATTTCAGAGGATGTAATATTGTGTCATTTCAAGAGAGAGAAAGAGATAGATAAAGAAGGAGAGAGAATTGACAAAAAAAATAAAAGTGTGGGTCTCACCTCTTTATGAGAATGAAAAAATATAAGTTATGTTATTTAAAAGGATAAACATTTTACCCTTCTTTGACGGAATAAAGAAAAGTTCATTATGATAGCATTTAATATTATGTATTGTTTTACGCACGATACAGCAGAAATAATGAAAATATGGGATTTAATGGGTAACAAAAATCTAATGATTTCTTTTTGTTCAGTGCTTATAAAATTTATACTACTTGAAAGATCACAATCAAACAGGTAGTGCTTTTTTTTTTTTTTAAGCAAATTAAACAGATGTATTCTCTTATGTTTATGATTGTGTTATTGTACTTTGGTGCAACAATCATTATACCAAATTTAATGGATCAGGAGTCAAGAAAACATATTTGTTTAAACTTGATTAATTCTTTTTAAAAACCGATAAGTCTTTTTACCATAATAATGTGAAAATGAAACATTTAACTGCATTGATTCCAAATTCAAATACTTAGCCAAAATAATGCAGTGAAATTTTAACGAAGTTATGCACATTCAAGTCGTGCATAAAAATGATGTTGTGACCACTCCAAAAGTGAGTGTGCATTTACAACGTGTCAAGTGCTATAAGATACATGTTAGGTATGAGTGTTCAAATCGCCTATGAGGATAATAAATGACTTACAATATGTGACATGTGACAAGTGTGTATTTATTTTGATACTAATCACACATCGTCTCATGCATGACTTGATCGCCCACACTCACATCCATTATTTTGCCAAAATATTTGAATTTGAAATCACATTAATAAAATATTTCCTTGGTCAAAAAGCGATGTTCTGTATTACTATTTTTTCTATCAAATCATCATATCAACAATCGAATTAGAGATTAACCTGGGATATTGGCCAAATTGACACCCTTTTAATAAAAATTTACCGGATTGTTACGTTAGAATTTTTTTTTTTGTCAAAATGCCACGTCACAATCCTACTGATCTGACAAGCGGGAATGGATTGGACACGTGACAACGTATGAATAGTCAACCATTCTAGCTGAGCAGCCCAGTGAGAATGACATAATGCTGACACGTGGCAAAAGTACAGGCATCCTCTGCAAAAGTACAGGATGCCAGTACTTTTGCCATGTGTCAACATTCTGTCATTCTAGCTGGGCAGCCCAGCGAGAATGGTTGACCATTCAGACATTGACATGTGTCCAGTCCATTCTCGCTTGTCACACCAACGAAATTGTGACATGACATTTTGACAAATTTTTTTCCTTACATGACAATCGACAATCGAGTAGATTTTTGCTTAAAAGGTGACAATATGATCATTGTCCCGATTACCCTACCAGTTTCACCCAGGCCAAGTTTTAAAACCATTATTTGGTCCATCTAATTCAATGTATGTTACCTTTTATGTCTAGTGTCAACTATTTTGCCATATTTGGTACTATTTTATTAGCACATAGCACTGGTCCTCTCCAGTTCCAGGACCATGAGTCAGCCTCTCTTATCAGCCTTCAGCAACAGTGAACTATAATAAAAGTCATCAATCTCTCTGTTTTTTGACTTTGATGTATGTTATTTAATATTTATCTTGTATCTGATTTTACAGTACTTTCAGTCAGAAACACTTTGGATTATTATTGGTAGAATAGAATATTGCAACAACACTTTTCTCCTTTGGATCTCTTTGCCAGTGGGTGGGGCTTCAACTTCCCAACCAAAAGCAAAATGGAGAACCTGTGGATGAGATAAAAGATTTTAAGTCAAATTGTTTTGTTTGTTGCGAATAGCAAGAGAGTTAGATGCACAAGAATCATATTCTTAAAGAATAAGATTCTTTCTCACCTTCCACCATCCTTTTCCTTTTTTTTTTCCCACCTCGTTGACTCTTTTAAAATGACATTAAAGCCTATGCATTCATACACTCCCATCCTAGCCTTGAAAGCCTTCTAAGGCAAACTTTTATTATTCCATGTTTGTTATGATATTGATAGCAATCAATTCCTTGTTGAATAAATTGAAACCTTTACTACTAACCTGTGGTTAACTCTAATCCAAGCCTCTCTTTTTTTTTAGTATTATCCATCGGCTCATTGATGATTATTTGATTAGTCCAATTTGAGACGGATAAGATCATATAGGCGGAAAACTCTCCATACCAAATTTTAATACATCTGCATTCAACTTAAACTGAAGACCATTGATTAAGTTGAAACAAATCCTTATCAGTTGATCTACTTGTTTAATGGGTCTGGAACAGTGACCAAATGTCACTGTTCACCAAATTTTTATCTAAATGCTACGCGAACAGTGTTATTTTCCAATCTGTCATGAGGGCAAGTTCGCTACCCCGTGTAGCGAACTCGATTTGCTGACGTGTCACATTTCTAGTGATAAAAAGTACCAAGTTAAAAAAAAAAGTGTATGAAATTCGCTACATTGGGTAACCCGTATAACGAACTTGGTGTCTACTAAAAACGTGACACGTCAGCAAACCGAGTTCGCTACACCGGATGACAAACTTGCTCCCATAATAGATTGGAAAATAACACTATTCACGTGCTATTTAAATAAAAAACTTGGTGAAGTGTTCACTCTTCCTAATGGTTCTAATATCTAAGTTTTTTTTAATGTTGTGGCTAATTAACTATGGACCAGTTTTTGGGTCCCACTCATCCCAGTACTTCATTGATTAATATAAGACAAAACAATAACCCAAGCATTATTCAAGTATTAAATGCATTGCACCTCATTCTCTAAAATGATAATTCTAACACTAATTCATGGCATGGTACCCCAGTCTCAATATGGCCCTCATTAGTGGGATTCATCATGGTTTGTTGCATCAACAACAACTATATAAAACCTCTCATATGCATAGGCAATGCATCAAATATCATATGCCCAAATTACACACTCAGAAGCTGATCCTTTACCCCCTTCCCCATGAAGAACACTCCATTAAACATTGATACTAATCTCTTATAAAGGTACTAATACTTCTGTTGAGATATGTAGTCCTACATTGATTGGATGAACAATTAATGTGGCATTTATAAGACCTTGGGCACTCCCACCCTGGAGCTAGCTTTTGGGTTGGTGTATCCCAAGGTTCTTTACAACTTTATATCAGGATTTTTAAAAAGTTAATCCATCAATGGTTAGACATTTGGACTCTGCTAATACACCCAAAGAACAATGCTTATCTATAAATAGTTGCTACATGAATTTTTTTAGACTAAGAAATTTGGTTATAGAAAAAAAAAGTACAGCTAGGGGAAGATAAAATACCCTTCAAAAGGACCAAAGAAAAGGAGGCTTTTTGATTATACTCGTTGACTTTTGCACGTGGATTATTGCCTTTTAATGTAGAATATTGTAGTGTTGTTGGGTTTGTAGACTGCTAAGCTAGCACACAGATCAATCTCAAGAACTATTTTTATATGATGAATGTTCTTGTCCACATTACAATTCTCTGCTTAAAATATGAAAGATTTGATTCTTTTAATTTGTACTGCTTCTAATTTTTTTTTAAGACCACTCTTTTTCTCACTTTTCTCCCCACCTTTTTATATCTGTAATACTCCTACAATTGCTTACCTCTACATAGCAAATTGTTCCATTATTCTTCTAGCATTATTGAAGTTCTTCTTCTCCTTTCTTCTAAAAGAATAAGAACAATAATGGGTGTGGATATACAAGGCAAGCTTCGTCTAGCTCTTGGTTCAATGAAAGATCATGCTTCTATTGGCAAGGCCATGATGTACCATCATCAACATGATGGCTTTTCAAGCATAGAGATTGCTGTTCTTCGTGCCACAGGCCATGATAATGGAACCATTGATGACAAATACATGCATGAAATCCTCTTCTTGGTTTCACACTCTCAAGGGTCCATTCCTTTTCTTGCTGAAAGGATTTCTCGCCGTTTATGCAAAACTAAGGATCATCTTGTGGCCCTTAAGGTCCTTGTCTTGATTCATCGCCTTCTTAGAGGAGGAAACAGATCCTTTGAACAAGAATTATGCAAAGCACATGTCTCTGGTCATCTACAAATTAGTACAACAAGGTGTTTCATCACTAAGAATTCTGACCCTTCAATTGGTTTTTTACACAAATATTCATCTTATCTTGAAGAAAGGATGAGTTGGCTCATCAACCAAGCTGGGAAACTTGAACCATTAATGTCAAAAGGGTTAGGATTTCGAAGCTATGATGAGAATTCCATTGATATGGTATTTCGTACATTGCCTAAATACCAAGTGCTTATTGATAAGGTGTTAGAATTTTCCCCACATGATGTTTTGCTCTCAGATCATAGCTTGGCTCAAGTTGCTATGAGTAACATTTTGAGAGAAAGTTTCCAAGTTTATATGACATTTTCTGAAGGCATTGCAGCTCTCATCAACATGTTTTTTGATCTAAATTCATCAGCCAAAGGCCTAGCATGTGAAATTCTCAAGAAAGCTTCTCTGCAAAGCCAAAAGCTTCATGATCTGTATGAAAGTTGCAAACAAGTGGTTGAAAACAAGAATTTGGAGTACCCTTTTGTTAAAATAATCAGTTTGAGTCATATAGTGGCATTGGATCAATTTGGTTGCCAACAAAATCAAATTGCATCTTCACATGTATCTCTATCAAGCAACTTTAAAAGATCAACAGAGATAGAGTTTGAAGTTGCAGCAAAAGAAAGCAAAAAGAAAGAAGAGAAAATTGATATAAATTTGTCACCAACTCCAACTCTTTTTTCATGGACACTAGAGACCAAAATAAGCAAGGTATGGGTGGTATTTGAAGATGAAGTTGTTCCCAATGAATCACAGGTTCTTCCAGCACCACAAAAGCTTGGAGATGTTGATGTTGTTAGTGATATAGAAAGTGAATATGGTAGGCCAAGTGTATTCCTGAATCCATTTTCATCTAGTATTGATACAACCATGTCATCAAAGGTATGAGCCTGCTGAATCAACTAGGTTGGATGAGTTCTTCAATAGTTTGGGTAAACTAAATATTACTGTTAATCTAATGTTGAAATTTTACATTTCACATGATTTTGTAATAGTGAAAATTTTGTATTTATCTTTATTTCTTTGTACATGCATACTTAACAAATTCTGATAGGGCCTTATTTATTTATTGTCTATACAAAGAAATAGGCATAAATTTTTTATGAAAAGATTCATTCCCATATAAAATCTTAACATAAGAATATCTTCATGCATAGCTTCTTTATATATCAAAGAAAAAAAATAACTATTTCCTCGAGATTAAACGCTTATTTTAGTTCCAAATATGTAAGTGATATCAATTTAGTCTTTTAAAATTATTTTACATTAAGTTCACTCTTTGATAATAAAATGTGACATCAAAATTGTAATGTGAATACTATGAAAAGAATTGTTAGTAGTATAATCTTTTACACTCTATTTCCAAAAAAAATTATTATTAGATAAATTTCATATCAACCTTACTAAATATCTGGACCCACTCTTTATTAGGAATGAATTTTCTTAAGTATTAGTTAACATGGGAGGATCTAATCATATATGGGTAAATCAACGGTGATGAGGAATGAGAGAGGAAAAAATATTAGAATAAATAATAAAAAAATTATCACCATTGATTTATCCATGAATAATGAGGATTCTCTCATATGATGTGTTTATGTTATATAAGATGATCCACTCCCCTCTTTAGGTCAGTATAAAATTTTACCAAATAAAATTGAGTATTTAAAAAGATGAGGGATATTATTACTACTAAAATTTTCTACTACCAACTCACTACCTATCTAATCACCATTCGATCAACATTTTTTCTTTTTTCAAAAACTTTTTAATATTCTCTTTCTTTGATCCAATGGTGATTAGATAAGTAATAAATTGGTAGTAGAAAATTTTGGTAATAAGAATATCTCACCTCTTTAAAAAGAGGGTGCAATATCATATTCTCATACCATCAATAGAATCGTTGCTTGAGGAACTAAATCACATTTTCTATTATAAAGAATAAATTGATATTGTCTTGTATAATTTGGAGGATAGATTATTTTACCTACATTTTTTTATGCCTATTTTACTCATCACTATTTATGACTGTTATATCAGAATTTTAAGAGAAGTGAAAAATGATAAAAGTTAATTGAGATTCTGATTCAACGGTGTCAGAGAGTATTAGGTAAAATAGGCATGTAAAAAAAGTAGGTAGAATAACTTATCCCATAATTTTGGGATAAAATTGATATCAACTTTTTTTAATTGCAAAATTTTACCAATTACGTCCTATAATAGGTTTTTACCGTTGCATTAAAAATAGGGTTTATTTTTTCTAAAGTTATTTTAGATAACTTTATCTAATGTTCATCAAAACGACGTCATTTTACGACGGAAATCATGGTGTTTTTGTAATTTTAATTTATTTCAGGGTTATAATGGTCTTTATCATTCTAATTTTTTAATTTTTCAACCCAAAACAACGTCGTTTTGATGAACATTAAACAAAGTTGTTTAAAGTAATATCAGAAATTTTTTTCCCTTGAAAATATAACTACTCCAAACAAGAATGGAATACGTATTCATTATAACATAATTATGATCTATTGATATAATTAATAGGCTAAAAAGTGATTACTTGAAGAAGAATTTTATCAAAAAAGAAAAAGATAATGCATCAAATTAGACATGAAAATATAAATAATGTTAACATTAACATAAGACAAAATTATTTGTAAAATAGCTGGACATAAGATTTGGTGCGGTTAAAAATTTATAACTATGTATTATTGACAATATATAGTTATAGCATTAAAGTTTTTATTTTCTTTTCAGAATTATAACTATGTACTTATTAGAATATATAATTATAATATTAAAGTTATTTTTTTTTCTCTTTTCTAAATAACTTTTCAGACATTGTCGGGTGGGTGATGTACAAAGAGAGAAAAAATAACTTTAATATTATAATTATGTATTACTAATTATAATTATGTATTATTAGAAATACATAATTATAATTATGAAGATAGAAAATAAAAAAATAATTTTAACATTATAACTATGTATTCCAAAAAATATATATTTATAAATTTTTGATCGCATCAAACCTTGTATATAGTCATTGTAAATCCCACAAACCCTTAACATAAACATAATCTCATCAATAATGTTATTGAACAATTATGAAGCTTTTGGCTTTGAGTGTATAAAACACTTTGATTGGTTAGGTGTCTCCATGATGATGAGCCAAAAGAAAAAAATCGAGCAAGTGCCAAAAGACCTATCAGATAAAATTCAGCCAATGCAAATGTTGTATTATTTTTAAAAACTGAACAATATTAAGGCTGTACCATAATTTTTGATGAAAATATATATTATTTTTAAAAATTAGCAGGCACAAGCTAACATATAAGTGGCTCCGCCACTGTCTCCAACACTTTTCTAAAAATGTTTTTCTTAATATATGGAACAGGAATGCTTAAAAATAATGGGTTTGTTTGATTGTATTCCTATTTTTTTATTTTTTAAACTATTTTGTAAAAAATTATGAAAACAAGTGTTTTTTATTTTTATTTTTTGAAAGTTAAAAACCAAAACATAAAACAAAACAACCCAAACATGTTATCTAAATTTTATTCTAAACAAAGAAAATAGTTATAATTTTTAATTTTTCTTATTGAAAGAAGAGAAGAAAGAGATGAACGAGAGAGAGAGACAGGACCCATTCAAAGAATATTGGAGAGAGAAGACTAAAAAATATTTTTATTTATTTCCACACTTAACAAGAACCATACACGCTGCACTTTATAGAAAAGGCAAGGATGACACATCACTGATTCTGTTGAACAGAATCAGTTCCACGCTAACAACTTTACTTGTGCAATTACAAAAGTGCCCTCAGGTGACATTACAAAAATACCCTTAAGTATAATGCTTTACTCTAATAGTCCCCTGCAAACTCAGGGTGGATGAGAAAGAGAGGGAAGCTCAGTCACACTGAGTTTGTCTCTGAGAATGGTAAACCTGGAAGCCGAGAGACTTTTAGTTAAAGTATCAGCAATTTGATCAACAGCAGGTATATGGCACACTTTAATGTCCTTAGCCAGCACACGTTCCCGAACAAAAAATATATCTAACTCCATATGCTTCGTGCGAGCGTGGAGCACAGGATTATGAGACAAGGAAACCGTGCTGAGATTATCACACAGAATGAGGGGAGTAGTGAATCGAATGTGAAGTTCACTGAGAAGAGATTTCAACCAGAGAACCTCGGCTGTGGCAAGAGCTAAGCTGCGATATTCGACTTCAGTGCTTGAGCGGGCAATCAGTGTTTGCTTCTTTGACCACCAAGAGATCAGATTTGAGCCAAAAAACACACAAGCACCAGATGTTGATCTACGGTCATCAGGATCTCCAGCCCAATCAGCATCACAAAAAGAAGTAATGGAGAAGGGATGACTAGGATGACAAGGCTGCAACAACATTCCATGCTGAATAGTACCTCGAAGATACCTCAGGATTCGTTTGACAGCAGTCCAGTGTTCCTCAAGAGGCTGAGCCATAAATTGACAGGCTTTGTTTACAGCAAAACTGATTTCTGGTCGAGTTAGTGTGGCATACTGCAGTGCTCCAACAATTGAACGATAAAAGGAAGGATCTGGGTGATAGTTGGAACCATATCTTGACAACTTGCAACCAGAGGGGAGAGGGGTAGATATTCCTTTGGCCTCGGCCATGTTGGCTTTAATGAGCAGGTCCCGAATATATTTGGATTGGGAGAGAAAAATAGCACCAGTAGAAGTCTTCTTAACTTCAATACCAAGGAAAAAATCAAGATCACCAAGATCCTTCAGGGCAAAGTCATTGTTCAGATTTTGTACCACAGACTGAAGAAGAGTAGCATCATCGCCAGTGATGATTATATCATCCACATAGACTAAAAGAAAAATGCAGTGACTAGATCTCCGGTAGATGAAGAGAGATGGATCACATTTACTTGCTATGAAACCAATCTGAAATAAGGAGACTTTAAGTTTATCAAACCATGCTCGTGGTGCCTGTTTCAAACTATAGAGAGCCTTAGTCAACCTGCAAACAAGAGATTTGTCAGAAAATTCAAATCCAAGAGGTTGTTTCATGTACACCTCTTCCTCTAAGATGCCATTGAGAAAGACATTGTTAACATCTAATTGCTTTAGTTGCCAACCAATTGAAATAGCAATAGTGAGTATAATCCGAATGGTAATAGGCTTAACAACTGGTGAAAAGGTTTCAGTGTAGTCAAAACCAGCTTGTTGATGAAAGCGTTTAGCCACTAATCGGGCCTTATACCTACTAATGGACCCATCTGGATTCTCTTTAACACGGAAAACCCACTTGCAACCAATAGCCATTCTGTTTTTGGGAAGAGGGACCAAGGTCCAAGTACTGTTTGCTTGAAGAGCTTTGAATTCAGACTGCATGGCAGTAAGCCAATGTGGAGTACAAAGAGCTTGTTTGACTGATGTAGGTTCAAGGGTGGTGAGAAGAATTCGAGGTATATGGACAGATTTGGAACGGGTAATAATGATGTGATCAGATGAAGGAGAAAGGGTGCCAGAAGGGACATATTCTGAACCAGAACTGATGTTAGAAGGAGAAGAAGAAGTAAATAAAGGAGAGGATAAAGGGATACCTGACCTGGAAGGTGTGTGATCACTGAGGGAATGTGAAGTGCTTACTGCTTTTGAGGATGATGATGGTGACATAGCTGAGTAGGTGAGTTCAGGAGGAGAAGAAATTGGGAGAGTAGAATCACAATAAGGAACAAAAGTGGCAGTGGTGGAATCAGTAGTATGTAGAATAGGTGAAGATGGAACCAAGGGAATTAAATTTGTAACAGGCTGGGAACTAGGACTTACAGAATCAGTGGAATGCACAGTTGTCCAGGAAGAATAAGGAAATTTCGTTTCATTGAAGAGTACATCTTTGGAGATAAAAAGACGACCAGAAGAATTCAAGCATTTATAACCTTTATGATTGGAAGAGTAACCAAGGAATATGCACTCACTAATTCTGAAATCTAATTTGTTGTTGTTATAAGGTCTCAAGAATGGGAAGCATGCACATCCAAACACCTTAAGACTAGTGTAATCAAGACTGGATCTGTAAAGCTTGGTGAAGGGTACTTCAAAATTCAAGGCAGCTGTTGGAAGACGATTTATGAGATGAATAGCTGAAATGAAAGCATGATCCCAAAATTTGATGGGTAGAGAAGCATGAGCAAGCAATGTGAGAACAGTTTTCACTATGTGACGATGTTTCCTCTCAACCACTCCATTTTGATGATGTGTGTGAGGACATGTGATCCTGTGAACAATACCCTGTTGTTTTAGAACTTGATGAAAGGATTGAAACTCTCCTCCCCAGTCAGTTTGAAGTGCTTTTATAGAAGATTGAAAATAGTTGGAGACAAGAGCTTGAAATTGAGAGAATATGACTAAGGCCTCAGATTTCTGTTTGAGAGGATAAATCCAGGTATATCTGGAATGAGCATCTACAAAGGATATATAATATGTATAACCTAAAGTAGATGTCATAGGAGCAGGACCCCACAGATCACTGAATATTAAATCAAAAGGTTTTTCATAAATTGTAGTAGATGGTAAAGAGTGTGACCTATGTGTTTTACCCAAACAGCAAGCAGAGCAAAATTCAATATCATTTTTATTTGAAATGGGAAGATTACAAGACTTCAAGACATAATTGAGTGCCTCAGTATGAGGATGACCTAAACGACAATGCTACAAAGAGTACATATATGAGGAAGCTACAGTTCTCGAATGACTAGAGGTTACATTGATTGTAGATGTCGAATTTTCTATTGAAGGAATAGAACTATGACCTATAGGTGTATTACAAAGAGAAAGGGAAGCAGAATGATGAATTTGTTTTGAGTTGGGAGTGAGACTGATTTCTTTGAAGCAATACAAACCATCTGATCCCAAGTCACCCTCCAGCAGCACTTCATGAGATCCCTGTGATTTCACACAACAAGTAAAGGGGTGAAACTCAAAATAAACACCATTATCCCTGGAAAATTTACTCACACTGATTAGGTTTTTAGTGATAGAAGGTACAAGTAACAGATTGTCAAGGTGTAGTTGGGTGTGTGGTTTAAAAGGTGAGGGAAAAGAAGATAAACCAGTAGCATTACCTTTAGACCTTGGCCATTCCCTATGTAGACTTGGTCAGATCCTGACAACTGAGTGCTTTGCAGAAGATTTTGTGGATGTGTTGTGACATGATGAGAAGCTCCTGAGTCCGGATACCATTCAACCGCTTGGACATTTTGAGGAGTTGGCAGGGTTGATTTGCTGTGAGCAGCACTTGATTAGTGTTTGCAGG
>JAVKPL010010917.1:0-48710 GCA_032173675.1 Gastrolobium villosum
TTACCTGTGCTTCGTTCAGAACTTTGCTAGCATAATAAATTACGTGCAACAGCTGTTCTTCGTTGGCCAAGAACAGCACGTGCTGAGATCACTAGCATCGCACATCAGACTCAAATGGCATCTCCAATCAGGTGAAACCAAGACAGGAGCAGTAGTGAGTTTTTCCTTTAATAAATTAAAGGCCTTGAGACATGCATCGTCAAAAACGAACTCATTATCTTTCATGAGAAGTTGACTTAGTGGCTTGGCAATTTTTGAGAAGTCTTTGATGAATCTTCTATAAAAGCCAGCATGACCAAGGAAACTTCTCACTCCATTAACATTAATTGGAGGAGGTAGTTTTTCAATGAGCATTAGTTTTGCTCTATCAACTTCTATACCTTCCTTAGAAATTTTGTGTCCAAGCACAATGCCTTCTTGGACCATGAAATGACATTTTTCCCAGTTAAGGACCAGATTTGTCTCTTGACATCTTCAGTACTTTAGATAAATTGCCTAAGCAATCATCAAAGCAAGAGCCAAATACCGAAAAGTCATCCATGAATACTTCTAAGAACTTTTCTACCATATCTGAGAAGATTGATAACATGCACCTTTGAAAAGTAGCAGGTGCATTGCACAATCCAAACGGCATTCTCCTATAGGCAAAAACGCCAAAAGGACACGTGAATGCTGTCTTTTCTTTTGATCTCTGGAGTCAGCTGCAATTTGATTATAACCACTGTACCCATCAAGGAAACAATAATATGAATGACCTGCTAACCTTTCCAGCATTTGATCCACAAAAGGGAGAGGAAAATGATCCTTCCTAGTTGCTTCATTAAGCCGTCTGTAGTCAACACACATTCTCCATCCAGTAATTGTCCTGGTAGAGATTAATTCATCCTTATCGTTCTTTACCACAGTAACACCTCCTTTCTTTGGTACAGTTTGTACAGGACTTACCCATGCAGTATCTGATATTGAATAAATCATTCCAGCATCAAGAAGTTTAACCACTTCTTTTCTCACCACTTCTTTCATCATGGGGTTCAATCTCCTTTGAGGCTGCCTTACAGGTTTGATATCATTCTCCATGAGAATTTTATGCGTACAGAAGGAAGGGCTTATACCCTTAAGATCAGCCATGGACCATCCTAAAGCAGTCTTATGCTTTAAAAGAATTTCTTTCAGTTTCTTCTCATCATCAGCAGATAAACTGTTATTTATGATCACTGGATATGTTTCATTGTCACCCAGGAACATATATTTTAGGGCTGGAGGTAGCTCCTTAAGATCAATTTTAGGAGCACCTATTTCCTTGTCAGAAATCTTCTGTTCAAGCAATTCATTAGCAACTTTAATGTCTTCCTCAAAAGGGATATGATCTCTTTCTTGCAATTCAACAGTAAATTCTTGCAAGGGAGTTTCATCTTCATGCATCACTTCCTCTAAGACATTAATTTCAAAACAATCACTATCATCATCTGGTCTTTTTATTGCATCAAAGACATTGACAGTGATTGTGTCTTCATTCATCCTTAGCACCAGCTTTCCCTGTTCTACATCAATCATTGCACGGGCTGTGGCCAGGAAAGGTCTACCCAATATGAGAGGCATTTCATTCTCAACCTCCATATCAAGAACAATGAAATCAGCCGGAAAGATGAACTTGTCAATTTTTACCAGAACATCTTCGACTATTCCACTTGGTTTCCTCAAGGATCTATCAGCCAGCTGAAGAGAAACCATAGTAGGCTTCAATTCAGTGATCCCTAAAGCTTTACAAACAGATAAGGGCATCAGATTAATACTTGCCCCTAAATCACACAAAGCTTTGCCAATCTTTATGTTTCCTATTTCAATTTCAATATTAAAGCTTCCAGGATCACGAAGTTTGGGAGGAAACTTCCTAGTAATAATAGCACTGCACTTCTCATTAAGTGCAACTGTTTGGCATTCCTGTAGCTTTTGCTTCCTGGAAAGGAGGTCTTTCATGAATTTGGCGTAGTTTGGCATATTAGCCAATGCTTCAGCGAACGGAATGTTCACATGTAATTTCTTGAAAAGATCAAGAAATCTGTCATAACTCTTGGCTTTTAATTCTGGCTTCAACCTTCCAGGATAAGGTGCCATTTTCAGCAGATACTCTTCACTGAGTTCAAATTTTTCTTTTGGAAGAGTAGCTGTCTCCTTCTCATCATCAGTTGGTTTCAATACCTCAGGAGATTCTTCTTTTTCTTTTTCAGGTTTCTCCTCTTGTTCAATCTTCTTTTCCTTCTCAATTGGTTTTGGTGGTGATGATACCACTTTCCCACTTCTAGTTGTAACTACCAAACAATCTTCCTTGGGGTTAGTGGTAGTGTTACCAGGAAAAGTACCTGGGGCTCTATCAGATAATTGTTGGGCTAGTTGACCAATCTGATATTCCAGGTTCTTGATTGAAGCTTTTGTATTTCTAGAATCAGCTCTGCTCTCCTCAATGAAAGCATTGGTACTTCTTTGATTAGCCTTACTTTCCTCAATGAAAGCATTGGTACTTCTTTGATTAGCCTTACTTTCCTCCATTAAAGCGTTAGTACTTTGTGCTAATGATCCGACTAAACGCTCCAGGTCAGAAGGCTCTTTTTTTGGAATAGGTGGTGGTTTTAGATAATTGTCTGATGTCATATCTAAACCAGTACCTTGATAACTTTTCCTCTGGTAATTATTACCACCAGCAGCATTATTTTGATTTCTTGAGAAATTTTGATTAGGGCGCTGATCATACCAAATACCATTTACCTGAAATTGCTGAGTAGAATCTGAGGACATCAATGTAGGACAAGTATTGGTATCATGATCTTCATGACAATACTCACAATCAAGGATAACTGCACTTGCTTGCACTTTGGAAAGTTGCATCCTTTCAAACTTCGCATTTAGATTGGACATTTGTTGGGACAACAACTTCTGTTCCGCCAGCATTGCACTATTATCATTGAGCGGCACTGCTTCCCTTTTTCCGGTCCTTATAGATGTTTCATTCTCGTTCTTAGCTAACTTGTCAATAAGATGATATGACTCAGAAGCCAGTTTGTCACCCAAAGAACCGCCTGCTGCAGTGTTAATCACCAATTTTGTTTCTGGTAGACAACCATTGAAGAAGATTCTCACTTGGTCCCCTTGAGATAGGTTATAATGAGGAACCTTTCTCATGAGGGCCTTGAATCTATTCCAAGAAGCGCAGATGGTCTCTCCAAATTGTTGTTTGAAGGAGGTGATATCATTCACCATGTTGTTGTATTTCTCCATGGGGAAGAACTCTGCAAAGAATTTTTCAGATAAATTTTCCCAAGAGATGATGCTATCCGCAGGTTGTCTTTCCATCCAATCAAGAGCTTTTCCCTTAACAGAAAAAGGAAAAAGTCTTAATCGGATTGCATCATCAGAAACATGTGGAGGCTTTGTAGAGTCACAGATTCGTAAAAATCTGTCAATGAATCTGTGAGGATCTTCATTGTCCTCTCCTCCATATTTTTCTCTCTCGGCCAACTGAATGATGTTGGACTTGAGTTCCCATTGATTGTTCCCAAGTTCTGGTGGAACAATTCCAGCATTGGGCCTGTTGAAGACAGGCGTGAGGATGGTGTTCATCCTAGGATCAGCATTCTGATTAGGAGCAGCCATCTCTAGGGTTGCAGCTACTGGAATGGGAGTTGTCTGTGCCCTTTTTCTTTCCTTCTCTTTTTGAGCAATTCGTTCGCTTCTCCTTAGAAAAGCACTGCTTTGCATACAACTTCAGAGAAAAGATTAGTAGCACAGATTCAAAACAAAAATAAAATAAAATAAAATAAAAACAATTTAATCTTTAAAATCAAGATTAATTGATTCAAGACAAACACTCCCCGGCAACGGCGCCAAAAACTTGTTACGATCTCGGCAAGTGTACCGAATCGCGCAAGTAATACAGTGAGGGTTTAAAAGACTTGTTTTTGGTTCTTTTTGAATAAGAATTGAAATAAGGGTTTAAATATATGAGAAAAGCGCTGTAGTAGGGAGCACTCACCAATGATCCCCACCTTTTACTCTGGATTAAGTTAAGTATTAATATATAAATCATGAACTTAGATAATTATCAGATAAAAGTATCAATAGTTAATTCTCAATCCCTTGAGGAATTAACCCTTTAATCTCATATAGAACCCTAATTCCTTGAGGTGCCCTATATGAGATCAAGCATAACGATCGATAATTGAAACATCTACAATATGAATCATGTCTATGTCTAGATCATGTTCATACCGTCGTTCTATCCCCTTTCCGGATTAAAGACCTCAGATCCCTCTTGTTGGCCCTAATCCTCAGATTTATTATTACTTACTAGATTGATCGGATCTAATAATAACAATAACAATACGAACAGAATAGAACGAAATTCAAAAGATAAATATATTCATAAAAACTCAATCCATTGTATCAGGGGTTCACAAGGGTTCGTGACCCTAACTACAGCAAAAGAGGTTCTAGCCAACCATTATCATAGCTAGAATCCAAAATTCAATTGAAAAACAAAAACTAAAAGAACTACAGAAAGGTAGAAGAAGAGATCTCTCTCAGAACTTCCGCCTCCGAATGATCTCAGTTGTGTAGAATATCCGATGTGTCTCCTAGGGTTGCCTTATGCCCTTTTTATAACTTGAAAAATCCTCCTTTCCTCGCAACTGACAGCTGTCTTTCTCAATCCCACGCTTGGAGCGCAGGATCCACGCTCCAAGCGTGGAGCTTCTGCCATCTTTGCTTTCTCCACGCTCCAAGCGTGTAGTTCCACGCTTGCAGCGTGGACTCACTGTTCTGAAGTCTCCTCCCACGCTTCAAGCGTGGATTCCTACGCTTGGAGCGTGGGGCTTCTGTCTGATTCTTCTCCTTACTCCTTTATTTGTTATTTTCCTCCTGAAAACATGAAGAATTTGAGTGAGAGAGTGTCTGACAATTTTATTCAATAATTTCACCACATATACACTTTTATATACAGTTTTAGATCTGATTTTCTGCTGTTTTTGATCTATAAAAGTATATATGCTGGGAGCATATCATGTAACATCCCACGTAATTAGGAAAAATATATAAATTGCTTTGAGGATTATGGGTATTATGTTAAATTCGAGCTATGTGCATTACATGCTTTGATTTCGGATTATATAGCTATTAGTATGGAATTAATATTGAGTTAGGGAAATCTTGAATTATAAGAATAGGTGAAAATTTATTTTGGGCATGTGGAATTTTAGTTAAAATTTATAAGAATAA
Source organism: Gastrolobium villosum (assembly GCA_032173675.1). Taxonomy (NCBI): domain Eukaryota; kingdom Viridiplantae; phylum Streptophyta; class Magnoliopsida; order Fabales; family Fabaceae; genus Gastrolobium; species Gastrolobium villosum. The sequence continues at coordinate 5,269 of JAVKPL010010917.1, forward strand.
TTTAGTAGTAACATATAGAAGGAATTAAAATGATTTAAAAGACATGGAACTTATGGGCTGGTCATTAAATGACAAAGCAATTGGACTTAAATATTTTGGGCCCTAGGTTAGAGTGGCCGATGGCCCAAGGGCATTAAGAAGGGAAATGTTTCAGCCTATCTTCCTAATTCTATATTACATCATCCTAAGAAACATTACATGGTTGTCCTATAGTGGGGTAGGAGCTCCACATGGCAAGCTCATTTTCCTTGTTGTCCCTAGTTATGCGCATGGGAGGATAGGGTAAATAGAAATTCTGTTTTTGCTTGTGACTTTGCATAACCCAAATCAGCCTTGTTAAGTTTAACCCAATGAAAGTAAAATGGCCAGAATGCATGTAATCCCATTGGCCAAAAATCTGCACTTTTCTTTACCCTCTTACTTGTGCGCATGAATGGGTTAAGGGTCAAGTAAATTCTGATTTTTGTTATCATGTAATCAGCCTATGCATGTTAGCCAAGTGCCAACCAAAATCCTCTCAAACCCCTTGCATGTGCGCCACCTAGCTGTACACTTCCTGCATGTGAGCCATGTACACCCTCATAGGATCCTTTGACCCCCTCTCCATGTTCAGCCCTGCACCTTGCTGACCTAGGACTCAATTGTTTTTGTTTAGGAAAGACCAAGAAAACAGATATCCCTTTAGCCATTTCCCTATGCGTTTTGGAGAGCAACGAAACTAACCATCTCCTCTTTTTGGTACTGAACTTAGCCAGTTATTTCTCACACAAACCGTGAGCACCAAGATGAAAACTAAACACTTAAGCATATCCTTTTCCTCCTTTATCAATTCAGCCGTGTACCAAGGAGTCAAGGGATTGCAACTTAAGTCATTCTCCATTTATCTCCTATTGTTCAGTCGTTCATCAACATCAAGGAGGTGAGGTATCTATTTATCTCCCTGTTCTTCGCCCTTGGACCGGTTATGATGAGGAATTACCAAGTCTTTAATCCAATTTCTTTCTTCTCCTTACTCGACTGTGCATTGTAATTCCTAGAGCTTGAGGGGTGGAGCTTGCTGTTTTAGTGGAGTTTAAGGGATTGAGTTGCTGCTCAATTGTTCAAATCGGTTTTCCTTGTGTGTGCTGAGAGGTAGGCACAAAATCTCTCTTCTTCCTCCTCTGTTTAAACCGAGAAGCATGCTTAGGATGAAGTTTTCTTTTATTTTATTCCCTTATAGATTCTGCCATCTTGTGTCCTTGGACTCTAGTGTGAAAACATAAAAGAAAATGAACCTTAAAATGCTCTTTTAATAAAATTAGGGGCTGAGTTAGTGTATCTAAAGTTGTTAAGAATTTAAATAAAGAAGATTGTATGCCTAGACCCCATTTTTGTAGCGCACCATGCATGAACTATGAGAGTTTTTGGAATAAATCATCCTTGGTGTTTTGTGTTGATAAAGTTGGTTCTACCTTGGTAAATTTTATTGTGAGCTAAGCCTTATTTAAATTAAAATGAAGTATGAGTTTAGGTCCTCCTTCATGCCCCTTTAGTCTTGTTGAGTTATAAATTTGAATGAATTGTCATGAGCCCTATGTGATGAAACCGGTTCTATTTTGGAGCAGCTTTATTGTGTGCAAAACTCCATTTAAAGTATGTAGACGACATGATAATAAGCTCTCTTTTGCGCATCCTTTGAGTATAAAAGTAGGAATTTGAATGAATAAAAATCTTGAATAACTTCTATGTCAAAATCGATTCTGCCATGTTTGGGAACCTTGAGAAACCTTCACTGTTAAACGTTGGGAAGACTAATTTGAAGTCAGAATATTTTAAGAATATAACCTTGTTGGCAGAATGGGAATTTAATGGAAAAGGGGATTAAAAACCTATGTTTTAGGTAGGAATTTGTGGTATATAATTCTGATTTGTTGTATTTGATTTAGGTGCGCATAAACAGTGAGAAACGTAGAATATTTCGCTGTTGTTTGGTAATTGTTTGAGGCACACAAGGTAAGTGTTAGGCGGTATTACCTAATGTGACTATTGACTAGTGTATGAAGTTGTAACATGATGCTCCATACTCCGTAAAATTATTATGTTATGTATGATGGAAGTATTCTTCCATGAAAATGCCTTGATGGTAATTTGATTATGAGGTAAAGTTGTTATGTGGCAGCATAACGTATATGAATATGATGATATAAGCATGCATCTTACATCATACCGCACCTATTTTTCTATTTTGTGTGTGATAGCATAGCATGGCATGCATGTACCATATTCATGTTAGCCTTGAAATTTAGAATAGTTATATACAGGACCATGTGTTTGAGCACGCATCATATAGGCATCCCTCCGGTACCAGGGTATGGGACACTTGGCATCCGTCCGCATAGGCCACAGTTGGAATCCACCTTTGAGGGTGCCGAATTATGGGATCTCCACTGTGTTATTGCGCGCACGACAGTGCTATGAGCGCAAAGGAAGGCGTTATATACGCACTATTATATGATAATAAGGAAAAGGAAAAAGGATATGTTGAAGTGACTGTTTATGATTTTGTGCCTAGTTTAATACTGTTGCATTATTAGTTTTGTTGCCACATTACTGGGATTATTCTCACCCCTTTGGGGCTGCTATTTTTATAAAATGGCAGGAGGACGAAAGAGCATTTGAAGGCGTGATTATATGGATGCATGCTGTTATTTACTGCTGATTGGACTTTTGTTGTTGCTATTTAATTGCTGGATGACTGTGTTGTTTTTATATTTCGAGCACTTGGATAACTGTAGAAACTATTATTTTAATTCTGTTTAAGTCTTTTATGAACAGCGGCTGTTTTGGGAAAAATCTGGAAACATTTTGCGAAATGGATTTTGAACGTTCTATTAAGTGCTGATTTTTAAACAGTTTTACGAGCGCCTTGCGGGTCATGTTTAAAGGGGAAAACCAATTCCAATTTACTATTATTTTATATGCACGCGAAGCCCCAGACGTGCTCTTTCTAGATCATAAGGAATATATTTTTAAATCGTCAGAACTGATTTTATACGAATTTCTAAAGACAGCAAGCTTTGCCGGGGAAATAATATTTTCAGCAACTTAAGACAATTTTGAAAGCGTACTCTAATTTTTAGAAGAAAACCGATTTCAACTATAAGTTTTGATTAGAAACACCAAAATGATTTTTCAGCAGCAAAAATGACATCTAAAACTCTAATTCCGCTTAGCAAACGACTCTATTGGATGCATACAAGGGAGGGCGTTACAGCTAGGGTTAGGATTCGCAATAGGGATATTGAGATCCTAATTCCTGACAAGGAGAAAAATAGCTATTCATGTATGCACTAGGGATAGGCTACATGAATCGCAAACGTGGAAGACTCACCTATTTATATGTTTAACCTAAAAAGGAATCACTAAGGGATTAGGGTTCTAATAGGGTTAACAAGGTTAAGATCACTAAGGGATTAGGGCTTAACCAATAAAATAAAAGATGGTGAATCGTTTGATCAATGGGTAAATCGCATGTAAACCTTGATTCAGATTACAAGGTGGGGATCGGACAGGTGTTTGTCCTCTTACTGCAATATTTTCTCAATTGTTTTTCAAACCTATTTTTATTCAAACTTGTTCATCTATTTTTACAAAACCCTAAAAATACGCATTTACTTTTCTGAAGTAATCAACACTATTTGTCACATCCCTTGATCCGTTCAACTTAAGGGGACTGGTTATTGTAGTACTTGGTCTACAATCCCTGTGGATAGGGGTGATAATAAGGCCAGGGGCCTTAGGCCCGGCCCGTTTCGGCCCGGCTTTTTTAATTATTGGACCCAGACTTATACTCATGTAAAAGCCTTTTATTTAAAAGGCCTCAGGCTTCTATAGCCAAGCCCGGCCTTGAAGCCTTGGAGGCTGGCCCGTATACAATAAATTTATTTATTTTTTATATTTTTATATTAATCATTTGAGACAACGAGTGTCATTTTTCATAATTACTAACAATATTTCATAATTACTAATAACGATTAGTAAAGAAATAAGAGATATGAAGATGAAGATATAAGATGTAGAAAAAGAAAGATTAAAAATGACAAAAAAAAAATGAAGGTAATTCTGTTGCTGATGCTTTGGCAACCAAAGGGAGACTATTAGACACCTGGGACCTACAACTTTTTCTTGAAGTCCCTATGGATTGTAGAGAGCTGTTTGCTAGAGATTTGATGGGCACTACTTGCCCAAGAATCTGTTTTGTTTCTAGTTCTTTTGCTTTCCCCTTTGTTCAAAAAAAAAATTAAGGAAAAGCAACGTAAAGTAAAGTAATTGTGCTGTTGTTATTTTGACTTTTTAATATTAATATGTTTTTTCTATTATAAAAGAAACAACTATTATTTTCTTACAAAAAAATACATACGAGTGCATGATTAATGGGTTAAATATTGCTGCAAATTGAAATGTAAGGTTTTTATTTTTAATAAATAAACAGGCCACAGGCTTAAGACAGGATTTTATTTTTTGTAAATGAACCAGGCCACAAGCTAATATTATATTCGTAAGAGGTAACAGGATAAGGCCAGTCTGACACGTTTAAATACAGGCTTGGCCCGTTAAGATCAAAGCTCGGCTCGGCCCGGCCCGTTAACACCCCTACCTGTGGAGACGATCTTACTTTCACTTTTATTACTTGGAACGATCGGTACACTTGCCGAGTTCACAACAGTCCCACTGCCACCTCACGCGATTCAGATTAATTTAAAACTCCCGTTTAAACCACTAAACGTCCATTAATTCCTAGACTATTTAGAAACTTCAATTTTTACTATTCAAAGATGTCCTTTAATTGTCCTTGGTTAGATGAATCCGGAGTTTTTCGGTCGTTCAGTGAAATCACAGTTTTAAGCTGTTATGTGCACTGTGGGTACGCTTCCCCAAAAACCCTAATTTCAATCAATTTTCATCAGGAATCATAACTCTTAGTCCTATGTACCATTTATAACTTATTCCCAAGACTAGAGCTCAAAATTCATTTGGCACGCTTTTCGGTGCAACTGTACCGCTATATTTTTTCCTGGTAAAAACATTATACATCAAATTTCCAAAACTGGCCTAACCACTCAATTTTTCATTATGAATCCGTTTTTCAGGGTTAGTTTTCCCATTTAAGACCTTCTACTCAATTTTCCTTTCCTAGGGTTACGTGTTTGTCAAATTACTGTTTTACCCTTTTTACTTATTTTGACTCCGAATTCAGGATTTTCACTAATCCTACCCTTTAATCCCTATTTATAATATAATTATATGATTTAAAATTACAAGGTATTATAGGTACTATGCCGGCATCATCCCTCACATCGTCATTCACATTTCTAGAGAAATGATAGAGTATCATCTTTCTTGATTGACTAAATCTAGCTTTCACAGAACTAGGAATCTTCTTCTATTGACTCTAAGATGGATCATGACTCCTCGCGATCTTTTAGAATGCATAGATTCTCGAGTTAATTAGAAGTCATCCAAGCCCTAGTGGTCTTGTGAAGGACTAGTCCCTTGTAAGGGATTGTGAGTCATATTGGCATATCCATTCATACTCATGTATTCAAGTTATACCCAAGAGTACATTGTTTTCCCCATTTTCAGGCGGATAGAGTTTTACAGTCAAGGTATAGTTCTAGGACACAGTGTTCGATGACATCCTCAAGTCTAGGACAATCCTCCCTTCCAAACGATGAGAGACATTACAAATCCAATGATACTCTTTACAATGAATATTTGTGGAGTCTCTAACCTACCATTCGCCCATCATGTAGAAAAATAAACAAGGATGTAGTTTAATATCAAGTGAGTGTCTCGTCTCAATTGTCAAGTAAGTTCAAATAGGTTTCATGTAGGTTTTAGGTTGGTAAAACCTATTTTGACCTAGTATCATGTGTAGGTCCTATTTGTGCAAGAAAATGTAGATACAAGTTATAAAAGTTAATACTTGTTTTAATGATATGAATTGACAGGATTAAATGTTGGATTAATCATGAGCTACCAAGAAGTTAATTTCAAAATTGACGTATAAATATGTTGATTTCTTCAATTTCAAGTAACAAGTGTGAGGTGATTAATGGAACTTTTATTAATGACTTCAGTGTTCAATCAAGAGATTTGACATTGGAAGATCGAGTGGCAAGTGAAGAATAGTTTATATTTCAAGTTACTTACAAGGAAAGCTTTTGACGGGTAAGCTTTCAATTTAGGAGTTTTCTCCTTATTTGTTTGTTCCACCATAGTCCATTAGGATGATGGTTTGGATGTGTGTATAGTGGTTGTGTTAGATACTTAGTATATGTGCATTCATTTAGACAAGTATGTAAGATGATGTGATGTTCTTTGTTTGATTTTAAGTTTCATGGCCATTGAACAATTTCAAGTTTATATCTCCATATGAGGGATTAAGCCTCAGAGGTATATCATACTTTCCATATGAAGGATCAAGCCTCAGAAGTATCCAAGTCACAAGTTTATAAATTGTGTGATAATTACAAGATTACATGTTGTATTATATGTTTTGTATATGACCTTTCATGCAAGAAGTGAACTCATGGGTGGAGACTACTCCATAAACCCAGAGGGTGATAATCTCAAGGGGTTTATACTTGGGATATGTTCCCTTTCATCAAACTCAAGGGGTTTATACTTGGGATCATAATAGCTCTTCTGATGGCTCTGAGCTTTTTTCAACTTCTCTCTGATCATCTGAATTCATTTTTTTAGTATCCTGAACTATTTTAGGAGTGAGAAGTTGCTTCTCCCAAACCTCTACCTAAAGTATATATCCTATACTTTTTTCCATATAAAGCCTGATAAGGCATCATACTCAAGTTGGAATGAAAGTTGTTGTACTAGAACTCTACTAATGAAAGGTATTTGCCCTATTTCACCATTTGCTCTAAGATTAAAGCTCTCAACATATCCTCCATGGTTTGGATAGTTTGCTCAATTTGACCGTCGGTCTGAGGATGATAAGTCATACTGAGCTTCAATTGAGTTCCAAAAGCATCCTATAGAACTCTCCTGATATGAGAAGTGAACTTTGGGTCCCTATCACTAACCATATTATCGGGAACCTCATGAAGTCTCACGATCTCACTTATATGCCAGGGCTAACTTATTTGTAAAGAAGCTCACTTTCATTGGCAGAAAGTGTGCGAACTTGGTCAGTCTATCAACAATAACCTAGATAGAGTCATAGCCTGCTTGTGTCTTAGGCAATTTAACCATAAAGTCCATGAATATGCTATCCCATTTCCATTATGGGATTTCTAAGGGATGGAGTAATCCTAAAGGCTTATGGTACTCAATCTTTAACTTCTGGTATAAGAGATACTTGGAGACATATTCACAATGTCTCTTTTCATCTCATACCAATAAAAGTTTCATTTCAAATTCTAATACATCTTGGTAGCTCCTGGGTTGATGGTTAATTAGCCTTTATGTGCTTCTACCATTACTTCTTCCACCAAATCACCCTTAGGTTACCACAATTCTATCTTAGTACATCAACAAATCATTATCATCCCAGGTAGGGGTGGTAAACGAGCCAGGGGCCTTTGGCTCGGCTCGTAAAGGCCTGAGCTCGTTTAATAAAAGCTCGTGTTGGAACCAGGCTTGGACTTGTATAAAAGCTCGTTTAATAAAAAGGCCTCAGACTCTAATTCAGAAGCTCGGCCTTAGAGCCTCCCAGGCTAGCTAGTATATAAATATTTATTTATATTTTTTATACTACTTGTAATAACTCTCTATCTCATCAATTTATTTCACCCCATTTTATTGGTTTAACAGACTTTTTGAATGATTTTGTTCTATATTATGCTATTTAGATATATATTGAATTTAAGTATATTTATGGAATTACTAGTGTTGTTCTATATTATCCTTCATCCTCCTTCACACAAACAAACCCACAAAAACTCATTCGTTCCACTATGCACTGCTCGTTTGTGTCAATTTTTTTTTTGGCACTTTTTTTTATAATAGGCTAAGATAATATAACCTGTTATCTACATTCTCTCACTTTAATTTTATTTATTTATTATAGACTTTGTAAATTATTGCTGCAAATTGGAAGCTAAGGTTTCTCTCTGGAAATTGATTTTTTGTTGAATTCTGTTCTCTTATTTTTATTCTTTAACATGCTAACAGACTAAGACATGCTTCACACAGGCTTTTATTTTTTGTAAATAAACCAGGCCACAGGCCAATATTATATTCGTAACAAGTAACAGGCTAAGGCCAGTCGGACACGTTTAAATACAGGCTTGGCCCGTTAAGATCAAAGCTCGGCTCGGCTCGGCCCGTTAATACCCCTAATCCCAGGATATATTTTATTGTCCCAATAGTGCCTCTAAACTCTTGTCGTGTTTATGTGCCTCTTAGATTCTATCAATGAGCTCATTTTGGACTTGGGTCTTCTTCATTGCGGAGCTTTGATGCCCCAAGCTCATTACTAATGCATATCCTAGAAGTCTTTAACTAATCTGCACGCTTCATCAAAAGACAAGACATGCTTAGGGACTTCTTGCTCAAGATTTCAGCCACTTCATTGTCTTTCTTGGATGATACTTCAATTTTAAGTTATAATCTTTCAAGAACTTCATCTGTCTTCGTTGCCTTATGTTCAACTTATTCTAATCAAATAAGTATTTGAGACTCTTGTGGTCATTGAACACCTCAAACTTAGCACCGTATAATAGTGCCTTCATATCTTTGAGAAAACACAATGGCTACAAGCTCTAAATCATTGGTAAGTAGTTCCCCTCATGATGTTTTAGCTGTCTCGATGCATACGCCATAACTTTCTGGTCTTGCATAACACACAACCAAGCCACTACTTGGAAGCGCACAACATATCCTAAAGTTCCCAATAGGATTAGGAAAAGTCAACATTAGTGCGAATGCTAACCTCCCTTTCAAATCCTAAAAATATTCCTTGCATTCATGAGCCAACATGAATAGAGTACCCTTTCTGGTGAGACGAGTCAAGGATAGTTCCAACTATGAGTACACTTAAATGAATTTTTGGTAATATCCCATTAAACAGAGGAAACTTTAGATCTCTGATATGTTTTTGGGTCTCTCCCAATTCATCATGACTTTTATCTTACCTTGGTCCACTGCTACACAATCTGAAGAAATCACATGACCCAAAAAATTCACCTCAGAAAGCCAGAATTCGCACATAGACAGTTTCACATATAGTCGCTTTACTTTCAGAATTTGTAGAATAGTTCTCAAATGGCTTCATGCTCCTCCTTGCTCTGAGAGTAGATCATGATGTCATCTATAAATTGTTAGAGAAGACAGAGGGTGATATCAAATCACTATTGCCTTGAACCCATGGTTTTTGACAAAAGGGGTAGATGATCAGAGTTATCACTGTGCAATAAAAAATAAAATAAGAACAGACTTACTTGTAGTCTGAATACAGAATTAGACAGAAGAATGTATGCAGAAGAGGATTGAATCCGAGCCCACAGAACGTGTCTCCTTAAGACAATTTGCCCCCTCACTGATGCCCAAGGTTGATGGACACTTGTCTCCCAGGATAGAACGGATTCCGTCTGAAGAATGGTGGCACTACCAATCAACAGCCCAAACGAACACAACAGTATGCCAGAAGAATTTACACCGGAGGATGAAGAACAGTATGCAATACCGGAAGAACAAAAATTCCGGCAGAGATTTTGTGCAGAAAAAACCGGATAGAATTTCTGAATGTGTCAGTGTCTATTTATAGACACTGACCGGTCACGATGAGCAGTCGCCGGCGGCGAACCGCCGTGTCTGACGGTGGCGAACGGGTATGACCGGTGACCGTTCCGACAAACAGGTACAACCGGTGACCGGTTCAGCGAGTAGACACCTCCTTTAACCGGTTCGCGAATAGGAAGAACCGGTTCGGTTCAAAAACCGGCGGGTGGGTTTGAATTTTGGAGGGAAGCAACGTTTGGACAAAAAATAAAAATAATTTAATAAAAAATTATTTTTATTACACACATCCGAACCGAACCGAGCCGAGCCGGCCGGCCGGACGGACGGCGGCGGCGGTGAACCAAAGCCCACCTATCTCCTCCCCCTACATAAAATATGTAGTGACCCAAGGGCCAATTAAGGAGATGGAGGTGGGAGTTTATATACTCTCCCACTTTCTACCAATTGTCCAATGTGGGACTTTGTTAAACAATCCACATAACTCTTCATCTTCCCTTTTCTCTTTTTCTCTATTAACCCACTTCTTATTCATAACCAATGGATCATTGTATATTAATCTCATTAATTCCAACATAAATACCATGGCAAACTGATACAGGTAAGGTTCAAAGATGTGATTCATATAATCTATGAATACCGCTAGTGTATTAGTGAGCCCAAATGAAATGACTTGGTACTCATAATGTCCATACATTGACTTGAATTTAGAGTTGGGTACATCTTCCGGCTTGATTCGGATTTGATTATATCCATATTGTAGATCAATCTTGGAAAATAGACAAGCACCCCACAGCTGATCAAGAAGGTCGTTAATCCGTGGTAGAGAGTACTTATTCTTGATGGTCATTTTGTTCAATTGTTGGTAATTTGTACATAGCCTAAGGCTCCTATCTTTCTTCTTCACAAATAAAATTGGTGCTCCCCACGATGAAACACTTGACCTTTTGAACTGTCTCGACAACAACTTCTCAATATGCTTCTTCATCTCGCTTAACTTGTGAGGCGACATCCAGTATGGAGCTATAGAGATAGGCCCCTTAACAGGAATCAAATCAGTCAAGAATTTGATCTCTCTTTCTTAGGCGGCTAGTGAAAAATCTCGTATGGAAACATTTTAACAAACTCGTTTACCATCGGGATACTTATTAGATCGTCATAGGTTTCACCTTATAAACTGCTAAACAAGAAGTAACCCTAAGATCCTTCTTTCAAAGCCTTCTTGGCTTGAAATCATATATTTTAGTCTATGTCAAGCATATATGATGATATATGAATGCATATCATCTAAACTATATTCATGCAATAACTAAATAACAATACAAATATGAAACACAATAAGATGTAAATAAACTAAATTTTTGAAGAATGTGAAATGTATATCTAGTTATGCTTTCATCACAAATCTTTATATTAGATATTCAAATTTTTATATCTCTATTTCTTGGAGATATAATTTATAAAACTATTAATTTAGCCTTTACTCAATAACTTAAATTTTTCGGTTGAAGTAATTTTCTGCATGGTATTAAATCTTATGACCAATGTTCATGAGTTTGGTCCTCATCGTCCTTATTTTATAATAAAAAATAATAAGTTGAAATCAACAGAAGGTAAATTGAAAAAGAGTTTATGCATTATCCATGCTTTAAGCCCAATGGCTCATGTCTAAAGGGTGTTTTAGAGATATAATATATAAAACCATTCATAGGCTATTCACTCAACAACTTATGCTTTTGGGTTGAAATGATTGTCTTACATGATATCAAAGCCTTTTGATCCTTACCACCCTTATTTTCTAATTAAAATAAAAGAAAAGTTAAAAACAGAATAAGGTAAACAAAAAAAATGGGCTTGTGCATTTTTGTGTGATGGGATGTGTAAGAGTATGATATACTAATCTATTAATGTAGTCTTCACTTAACAACTTATGCTTTTATGTTGAATTGATGCTCTACATGGTATCAGAGTTTGTGACCAAATGGTCATGAGTTCAATTCTAATTGTCATGAGTCTATGCACTATCCACTTTTCAAGCTCAAGAGCTCTTGCATGAGGAGTGTGTTATGCATATAATATATAAAACCATTAATATAGCATTCATTAGGTTGAAATGGTTCATTACACTATTTCATTGGACTTGCTTATGAGAATGAATAACATACTATTGTATTTATTTTTATAAATTCATGGCATAATAGTAGGGGTGTGCAAAATAATCAAAAAACTGAATCGAACCATGAATTGAACCGAACTGCCCCTTAAAATAACCGGTTTTTAAAAATCAATTCATGAACCGAACCGGTTTTTAAAGAACTAGTTCATGAACCGAATCGGCTTTTAGAACCAGTTTAAGAACCGAACCTGTCTAAGAACCGAACCGTTTCCGAACCGAACCATTTTCAAACCGAACCAAATTGATTTTTATAACTTTATTTTTTAATTTTTTTTTCTTTTCAAAAGAGGGTCGACCCGAACCGGTTCTGAACCCAACCAAACCACTTTCGAACCGAACCATTTAAACCAATTCGGTTCGATTTTTCAAAAAATCCGATTCAGTTCGACCCATGCACATCCCTACATAATAGCATGAAAATGATAACGAGTGGACAAGATAAAAGTATAAGGATTAATGGTGTGCTTTTAAAGAAACGATCCTCTTATAAGGGGTGATCTTCGAAACCTATGAAACTCAAAATTAATAAAATTTGAGACTTGAAGGATTATGGATTACGGAAAAGGCAAGAGGAATCCTATAGAATGATACATAAGGGAATGCTTATGTCATGGAAAGAGTTCTCATCCACCTTTGATGTGCCAAGCACAAAGAGAAGAATGAAAGTAGGTAAGGAAAAAAAAAAGAGAACTAAAATAAAAAGAGAAAGAAGAAGAAGAAAGACAAACTACGAAAGGAAACACGAAGAGAAAAGGGGTGCATTTGCAATATATTTTGATGCTCAAGTCAATAAAAGTTATAGGCATAATGTCTGAGGTAAGATTGATACATGTTGCTTGATGAACCAAGGTGAAGACCCCTCAAAAAAAAAAAAAAAAAAAAAAGTGGTTTCCAAAAGTCTCCCAAGGGATTAAAGTTTTCACTTAGTCAACAAGTTGCATGGACAGTGGGCCTAAGCCCAAATAGCTTATCCAGAAGATGTTTCAAGTTTGATGACACGGGCTTGCAAAGTCAATCGCGTGTACTATAAAGATTGTAATTGATATCGTTTGTGTACTGATATGTTGTTAATTTGAATAATATCTTTCGAGAACATGATAAAAAATTAAGGGAAACCATTCATTTATTTTATATAAGATAACTATTTCATGCTCTTTTCACATAAAAAATTGTACCACCACTTATTTATTATTTTTTTAATGGGTTGTGGGCCCACCACATCATGTGTCTATGGTAGGAGATATATATCTCCAACTACATAAGAAAATACAATTCTAAAACTAAAATAGTTAGTTTTATTCCTATTCTTATTTTTGTCAGATATGTATATAATTAATTTGTTAGAAATTATGATAGGTAACTTACAACCATCTGACTAGGGTTGTATTTTATGGTATGTCTCGTTGTCGTTATATGTTTGATAAGAATGATTGTGGTATATTATAATATATTATGGGTTTAATATTTTTCGCATAAATTAAAGATAAAGTTGTCATTTATAGATATGTAAAGGAATATGTGATTCCTTTTTCAATATATTAATTTTAAAAAAAAAATAAAACTAAAATCTAATAGTAAAAACTTACTTTTTAGTTTATGTAAATAAAATTTAAAATTTTGACCATTTTCGCATAAAACTTTTACTTATTGTTTTTTAAAAGTCTATTACTTGCATAAAAGGTTAACACTAAGTATAAAAGACTTTTTGAATGAGTATTAAATATTTCACTACTGAATTTCAAATCATTTACAAGGGTTTAATGTTTTTTACAGAGAACATATATAAGTTATGGGGAGGGTTCTTTTGACTCCAGAGTAAGACTTATAAATCTTACTCCCTATCCTAGCCATTGATTTCCGTACATCTAACAGTTATAATTTAAGAAATTATATTAATTAATTAATTATTAATACACTATTAATGACCACCGTTGATTTCCGTCCATCAATGGTTGAGATGGGTAGTAAGACTTATAAGTCTTACTCCCTATCCTAGCCATTGATTTCCGTACATCCAACGGTTATAATTTAAGAAGTTATATTAATTAATTAATTATTAATACACTATTAATGACCACCGTTGATTTTCGTCCATGAATGGTTGAGATGGGGAGTAAGACTTATAAGTCTTACTCCCTATCCTTGCCATTGATTTCCGTACATCCAACGGTTATAATTTATAGTTATAAAAATAATTAGAACTTTAAAATAATTTATAGTTATAATTTCCATATATTCATTTTCAAAATAACTTCGTTTGGGATTGAGAATTAATTAGAAAGACTATTAGAATTTTAAAATAAATTATAGTTATAAAAAAACCTTAATTTTAGCCCTAAAATGATATTGTTTTGGACTCAATATAGATAATCTATCTACATTGACTACAGAAAAAATAAATCCTATTACAAAACATTTTTGACATGGATTTTGTACAAACATGCTTCTCACGTAGCCTAGCGCCCTAGCCAAATATTTCATAGTAGAAAAATTATAAAAGAAAAAAAAATATTATATTTATGTAAATAAATACTAATAATATTTTTTCATAAAATGTTAATTGTTTTTATTACCTTTAGTTTATGGAAATTTTAAAAGCCATTTTTTGTGTTATTTTAAGTAGAATGATTGTGTTTTAATATATATTTGTTGACCTTTTACATTCTATTTCTTTTTTAAAGATATACCCCATCTATCCATACGTGAGACAATTTTGTTCGAGTAACATTTACATCATGGTGGAGATCTTACTTAAGAATTTGTTAGTATATGGGTATCCTAGAAACAATCTTTTGATTAAATAAAGGACACTAGATGTAGAATTTTGTTTGTCGCAAATAAATAAAAACATTATTTATTCAGTTTCATATAATGTCTCGATATTATTGTTAATATTATATGAATGAACTGGATAAACCCCTTGGAATAGAACAGGTATCACTTGAGTATCTGTGATGAGATCATGATCATGAGGACTCAAGGATATCGCATGTCTATTCCTAATTATATGTTCCTAGTCTAGAGACACTGAGTTTGGGGATCAGTGATCTCGGGTAAGACTAGTACGACTTATCTACTTGTATATGGATACAAGGTAAAGATCTCATGAGCTGTAGATATAGAGATATCTTAGCTAAAGTCGTTGGTGGACCTATAAGAGTATAGCTCGCACTGAACAGACCCAAAAAGAGACTCTATGAGAAAATCTCACAGATAGTGTCATTAGAGTAATCTCTTTATGTTTGGGTATGTCTTTCCTTAGACCAGAAGTTATTACCTAGACTGTGTTCTTGAAGGCATGTTTTGATTGTATGTCTCGTCTGCCTGAAACATGGAGACTCATAGGTATACTGTTGGGCGTGTCCTTAAAGGGCACAGGGCTAGGGTAATAAGCTGAAGGAATTCGTCAAATCTCTATGAGAGATTAGGTTATCTGTAAACCGGAGAAATCAGGATGACATTTACAGGGACTCGGGAATCTATGCATAGTAAAACAGATCATGAGATGATCTGCCTTTAGAGTTAGTAAATTGAAGATTCCCTATTTCGAATAAAGCTTAACCTAAACCGCAGGGGTTGATACATTTCCTTACCCTAGGTTAATGGGAAAATAACTGAGACGAAGGGAAATACATACGGTAACCAAATATGTGCAATAGGATGATCAAGTCATTAATCTGACTAGTTCTGGGGAAACAAAGCATTGCTAGTACTCTGTGTTGTCATTAATTGGGTTGTGGGCTTGTTGGGCCCAAGCCTAGTTATGTCAGAAGCTAAGTTGGACCTAATGGGTCACACACTAACACCTTGTAGTCATGATGAATTAGCTTTAAAGGTATTGGGCCTAATAATAGTTGTTAGCCCAAGAAGATGTTTGGAAGCCCACCTAAATGGGTGGATGGTGCATGGAGCTTAGTAATGGGCTTGGATGGTCCAAGTCATTACTCATTAACTTAATTAGTTAAATTAATAATCAAAAATTTGAATTTCGAATTTTGAATTTGGAAATTTGAATTTGGAATTTGAATTTTGAAATTCGAATTTTGAATTTGAAATTCGAAATTTGAATTTTGAATTTTGAATTTTGAATTTGGAATTCGAATTTTGAAATTCAAATTTTGAATTTGAAATTTGAAATTTTGAAATTTGAATGTTGGAACATTTGAATTCAAGTGTTTGAATTCGAATTTGAATTGGCTATGAAAAGTTGTTTCATAACAAAAGGATAAGATGAGATCTTTTGGAATATTCCCTGCAATAAGAAAAAGATATTTGATCTTATCCAATGATGAAGTGGCTCGCAAATTTGAATTCAAAGTGAGTGTCATTTTGTCATCTAAATGTACTACTATTCTGATTTGGTTGGTTAAGAGAATTAGTGAGTTAGTTGATTCAGAATTTGAATGCAACTACTCAATGTATCTGGACTCAAAATGGGACAAAATGGGGCGCATAATATGGTTGTTCATATGATGATAATTAGGTCAGAATCTTGAAAGGATAATGACCTAATCTTATAAGGATTCAAATGCAAGTGTTAGTATATGGGTGTCCTAGAGACAATCTTTTGATTAAATAAAGGACACTAGATGTAGAACTTTGTTTGTCACAAATAAATGACAACACTATTTATTCAGTTTCATATTGTGTCTCGATATTATTGTTAATATTATATGAATGAACTAGATAAATCCCTTGGAATAGAACAGGTATCTCTTGAGTATCTGTGATGAGATCACGATCATGAGGATTCAAGGATATCGCATGTCTATTCCTAATTAAATGTTCCTAGTCTAGAGACACTGAGTATGGGGATCAGTGATCTCGGGTAAGACTACTAGGACTTATCTACTTGTATATGGATACAAGGTAAAGACCTCATGAGCTACAGATATGGAGATATCTTAGCTAAATTCGTGGGTGGACCTATAAGCTATGTAGCACCGATACCGACACGGGACACGTGACACGATACGACACGACACTCCGACACGTTAATTCTAAAAAATGTTAGATTTCGACACGTTAGGACACGTTTTGATATTAAATAATATTTTTAATTTATGTAATATATATTATATTTAATATTAAATAATTTAACAAAAAAATGAATCTAAACCTATAATATTCATAAATTTTGCAAAGAAACATAACATATCCCAAATATTTATATTAAACTCAATAAAATGATAATCGTATTCCAACGAATCTAATAGTTGGAACTAAAAACTCAACGCAAATCAACATTTGAATCTTTTTTTGAATTTCTATAATGCGTGTTGGAGTGTCGGGAAGTGTCGGAGTGTCCGAGAGTGTCGGGAAGTGTCGGACACGACACGTCAGGGTTTTTGAAGTGTCGGTGCTTCATAGCCTATAAGAGTATAGCTCGCACTGAACAAACCCAAAAATAGACTCTATGAGGAAATCTCACCGATAGTGTCATTAGAGTAATCTCTTTATGTTTGGGTATGTCTTTCCTTAGACCAGAAGTTATTAGCTAGACTGTGTTCTTGAAGGCATGTTTTGATTGTATGCCTCGCCTGCCTGAAACATGGAGACTAATAGGTATACTGTTGGGCGTGTCCTTAAAGGGCACAGGGCTAGGGTAATAAGCTGAAGAAATTCGTCAAATCTCTGTGAGAGATTAGGTTATCTGTAAACCGGAGATATCGGGATGACATTTACAGGGACTCGAGAATCTATGCATAGTAAAACAGATCATGAGATGATCTGCCTTTAGAGTCAATAAATTGAAGATTCCATATTTCGAATAAAGCTTACCCTAAACCGCAGCGGTTGATACATTTCCTTACCCTAGGTTAATGGGAAGATAACCGAGACGAAGGGAAATACATATGGTAACCAAATATGTGCAATAAGATGATCAAGTCATTAATCTGACTAGTTCTGGGGCAACAAAGCATTGCTAGTGCTCTGTGTTGTCATTAATTAGGTTGTGAGCTTGTTGGGCCCAAGCCCAGTTATGTCAGAAGCTAAGTTGGACCTAATGGGTCACACACTAAAACCTTGTAGTCATGATGGACTAGCTTTAAAGGTATTGGGCCTAATAATGGTTGTTAGCCCAAGAAGCTGTTTGGAAGCCCACCTAAATGGGTGGATGGTGCATGGAGCTTAGTAATGGGCTTGGATAGTCCAAGCCATTACTAATTAATTTAATTAGTTAAATTAATAATCAAACATTTGAATTTTGAATTTGAAATTTGAATTTTGAAATTTGAATTTGGAATTTGAATTTTGAAATTCGAATTTTGAATTTTAAAATTGGAATTTTGAAATTTGAAATTGGAATTGGAATTTTGAAATTCGAATTTTGAACTTGAAATTTTGAATTTTGAATTTTGAATTTGAATGTTTGAACAATTGAATTCAAGTGTTTGAATTCGAATTTGAATTGGCTATGAAAAGTTGTTTCATAACAAAAGGATAAGATGAGATCTTTTGGAATATTCCCTGGAACAAGAAAAAGATATTTGATCTTATACAATGATGAAGTGGTGCGCAAATTCGAATTCAAAGTGAGTGACATTTTGTCATCTAAATGTGCTACTATTCTGATTTGGTTGGTTAAGAGAATCAGTGAGTTAGTTGATTCAAAATTTGAATGCAACTACTCAATGTATCTGGACTCAAAATAGGACAAAATGGGGCGCATGATATGGTTGTTCATATGATGAAGATTAGGTCAGAATCTTGAAAGGATAATGACCTAATCTTATAAGGATTCAAATGCAAGGTGGTTAGCAATTTTGAATTGCAAACAAATCCTTGATTCCCTCCAACCATGCACATATTTGGTGGGATTTTCAAGTAAGAAAATCTTATCATTCCATCCTACTAATTAACCTACATTGTGGGCACAAAGGGTCCAATGATTCACCTTAGGGTTTTTCACAAAATCTATCCTACACTCCTTCATCTCATGCCCCATTCTGTAGGGTAGTACACTACACCTTTCCAAACAGAATACCTAGCCTCCACCTTCACCACTTGTGCGCATAGCAAGCCTCACTGTGGTGTTCATATGGTGGCTTTCAATAAGGAGTTCTTGCATCATTGACGAACGGTGGTGTGGATCACCATTAGAGGGTTTGAACCCTTCAAGCCTGACAATTGATCTCCCTGACTGATCAGGCCAAAAACAAGGTAACATCATGCTGTCTTAAAGCATGAACCCATGTGTGCATGTATGTTTCCGCAGTAAAAAATTTGTTTTTACACCTTACATGCATCGGCCTTCAAAGGCCAGTTTACTTTCAGCAAGGTGGTTAGCAATTTTGAATTGCAAACAAATCCTTGATTCCTTTCAACCATGCGCATATTTGGTGGGATTTTCAAGTAAGAAAATCTTATCATTCCATCCTACTAATTAACCTACATTGTGCGCACAAAGGGTCCAATAATTCACCTTAGGGTTTTTCACAAAACCTAGCCTGCACTCCTTCATCTCATGCACCATTCTGTAGGATAGTTCACTACACCTTTCCAAACAGAATACCTAGCCTCCACCTTCACCACTTGTGCGCATAGCAAGCCTCACTGTGGTGTTCATCTGGTGGCTTTCAAGAAGGCGTTCTTGCATCATAGACGAACGATGGTGTGGATCACCATTATAGGGTTTGAACCCTTCAAGCCTGACAATTGATCTCCCTGACTGATCGGGCCAAAAACAAGGTAACATCATGCTGTCTTAAAGCATGAACCCATGTGTGCATGTATGTTTCCGCAGTAAAAATTTTGTTTTTACACCTTACATGCATCGGCCTTCATAGGCCAGTTTACTTTCAAGTGGTATCAAAGCCCGGTCGCTTTACCATCGGCGGGTGGTGGTACCTTGTTTGTGAAAAGAGTTTTTCATGGTCAAAAGTCTTTAAAGGGTTAAAGTTTAAATTCTGCATATGGATTTTGAATCACAAATCCTTTAAGGTGTTAAAGTTTTTGTTTTTATGAACATATAAATTTGATTCTGTGTTCATAAAACATTATGCATCATGGTTTAGTTTATTTTTCTTTATGAAAGTCTTAAAGGAACACCCTTTTTGAAAGGGTAGATTCGGCCATGGAGGGTACTAAGAGTACCTTGAATGTTTTCTTATTTTTCTCCATGAATAGTGTCATGTTTATATGCATGAAATTTTATGACAAAATTTATCATATAGTTATCTATATGGTTCGACCATAAAGGGGTTTGTGGCTACATGCATGGTTTAATTTTGTTTTCTTTAAGAAAGAATTAACAAAATTTGAATTAAAATTGTTTTTAAATTCGGCTAACTAGAGAAATTTAAGAATATGAATCTTGATATTATTTTGATGTTTAAATGTTAAATGTCAAAATATATGTGAAAATATTATGTGATAATATAATGTTTGTGTTTGCAAGTTTTGAACTTTTCAGGTACAAACTGGAAGGGGATGGTCATGGTGCCCGGATTTAAATTTTTGAATTTTAAATTAATGTGTAATCGCGCCTTTTAATTTACAAGTGTATTTGTAATTTAATTTTTTTAATTTTGTCCCTCCAAAGATGTTTAGGAGTTTCTTTAATTATGTGTAATTAGAGAAATAGGCTAGTGGCGTATAGACGACAAGCGGCTGTTGCTTAAAGAAGCAAAATGGACAAAAAGCGCGAGCACCATGACTATCTCAATATAAACTGTTTATATGCATGTATGATTAGAACGTCTAGTATGCATGAATTGGGCAAACCGCGTTTTGTATGGTTATTATGTTTGTCCAATAGCGACTAGTGTATACCGATAGATGTTTGACATAGGTTACGACTAGCATGATAACTTACAACATGCGTTTGATGAGACCTAATTAACCCTAAAATAAAAGGAACCCTTAAAAGGAATAAATAATTAAGCGTATGATTACCTCCCACCACCAATGCTACTCAAACCTCTTCTACATAGTGGTGCTCCACAACTCAGTTGGGACCCACTGTTTCGTTGAGCTAGAGTAGTGTTTGAAGTGTAAGACACTTAGGGTGCTGGTTTAATGCTTAACTAAGACATAAGTTGCAGGCACAGCCGGGCTTATGTGCTTAGGGTAATAGTGCTAGGTTGGTTGCATGAGATGCACCACTAAGTGACAAAGAGTTGTCAACCTAAAGTTAAGAGAGGGTATGAGATACTGTTGATAAAGATCAACCCATTATTTAAATTAATCTTGCAGTATCAGACGGAGATTAAAATAAATAATCGCACTCTTAATCCCACTAAGGTAAAATCTAAAAGTAGATTAACCCTAAGTCAAATAGTAAGGGTCATTGACTTAGATAAAATAGTGGGAGGGGAAAATTATTTAAAGTCTTTAATAATTTGCTTTTAACTACATAATCGTATATTAACTAAAACTATCTTTACATCTTTTTCAGCTTATAGTATGACTAATCCACTGTCACTGCGTTCAATACTCGATACGAATAAACTGATCGGTTCAAATTTTATGGACTGGTATCAGAACCTAAGAATTGTTCTAAGGGCCGAAAAGATTACCTACGTTTTAGATGCTGTGATACCCGTTGCTCCACGGGAAGGGGAAGAAGGGTTTGCGGAATTTGATTTCGTAACCCATCAACAGAACTTGGATGACAATGTGATGGCAGTATGCATCATGTTGGCATCCATGTCGCCTAAACTGCAAAAGCAGCATGAGCATATGGATGCTCCCTCTATTATCGTGCATCTCAAGGAGTTGTATGATATTAAAGGCAGGCATGAGAGGTATGAGGCCTCAAGAGAACTGGTCTCTTGTAGGATGACTGAGAGCGTGTCTGTTGGCAGCCATGTTCTCAAGATGATCGGGCTGATTGAGAAGCTAGGAAACCTAGGCTTCATCATGGATGCCGAGCTAAGTAATGACTTAGTCCTCACCTCACTTCCACCTTCCTTCAGTCAATTCATCATGAATTACAATATGCATGGGATGCAAGTGAGCTTGCCTGAGTTGTTAAGCATGTTAACAACAGCTGAAGTGTCTATCGAGAAGGATAGGACACAGACTCTTTTGATTGGTGGGCCTAGCAAGGCCAAGGGAAAAGGTAAGGAGCCTGCAAAAGGTGACCCCCTTAAGCCCAAAGGAAAATCCAAGAAGAAGAAGGGCAAAAGGAAGGGTAAGAAGGAACCTAAGGAAAAGGGTGATGCTGAGTGCTTCCATTGTGGCAAGAAAGGCCACTGGAAGAGGAATTGTCCAGACTACCTGAACAATGTGAAAGACAAGAAGCATGGTGACGCTTCTGCCTCAGGTATTTTCATGATTGAGATAAATTATTCTTATGCTAATCCAACCTAATGGGTATTGGATACCGGATGTGGTTCTCATATCTGCAATATGTTGCAGGTACTTAGGAGCCCAAGGAGATTGGATAGAAATGAGGTGGGTCTCCGCGTTGGTAATGGAGCAAGGGTTGCTGCTCATTCAGTTGGAGATGCTGACCTTATTTTGCCTACGGGCCTTTTATTGCATTTCAATAATTGTCTTTATGTTCCGCATATTTCTAGAAACATTATTTCAATTTCTTGTTTAGAACAAGATGGTTATACTTTCAGTATTAGGGATGGTACTTTTTCTATCATTTTGAATGATATGGTTTACGGTACTGCTTCTTTAATAAATGGATTGTATGTGTTGGAAATGGGAAATGAAGTGCTCAATATAGATGTGAAACGACCTAGGACGGATAATCAATCTTATCTTTGGCACTGTAGCCTAGGGCACATAAATGAAACAAGATTGTCATGGATGCATAGAGATGGATACCTGGACTCCATGGATTTGGAATCCTATGGATGGTGTGAATCTTGTCTAGCTGGGAAATGATTCGACAAAAGCCCAAAGGGCTTGAGAGTCATAGGGCTAGTAAGTTATTAGAACTCATTCATACTGATGTATGTGGCCCAATGTCTATTGAGGCTAGAGGTGGATATTCCTATTTCATTACCTTTACAGATGACAAATCAAGATTTGGGTATATATATACCTAATGAGATATAAATCTGAAGCTTTTGGAAAGTTCAAAGAGTTTAGGAATGAAGTGGAGAAACAGCGTGGCAAGATGATAAAGACATTACGATCAGATCGTGGTGGTGAATATTTGAGCCACGAGTTTCAGGATTATCTGAGAGAAAATGGAATTCTCTCACAACTTACCGCTCCTTATACACCACACCAAAACAGTGTCTCTGAAAGGAGAAACAGGACCTTGTTAGACATGGTTAGGTCTATGATGAGAGAGACTCAACTTCCAAAATCATTTTGGGGATATGCCTTAGACACAGCGGCATACCTTCTAAATAGGGTACCATCTAAATCTGTTCAGACCACACCATATGAGATATGGAGTGGTAAGAGACCCAACCTGAGTTACCTCAGGGTATGGGGATCGCCAGCTTATGCCAAAGCGTTGACATCAGACAAGCTTAGTGCTAAGAGTACTAAATATCTATTTGTGGGGTATCCTAAAGGTACTAAGGGATACTACTTCTACTCCATGGAAGAACACAAAGTGTTTGTGTCAAAGAATGCTGAGTTCCTTGAGAAGGATTTGATCTCTCAAGGAGGTAGTGGGAGTAAGATTGATCTTGAAGAAGTGCAAGATCCACAAGAACAGATTGAGGAATCCGAGTCTGCTCCGCAGGCGACATTCTCCAATGGAGAAGTAAACACACAACTCCGTAGATCTACGAGGGTCATCCATCCACCTGAGAGGTACGGGTTTGTGATTGAGAATCAGCAAACTGTTGAGGATGATGAACCAAGTAACTACGAGGAGGCGGTCAAAGATGTTGACTCCTCTAGATGGCTTGAAGCCATGGAATCTGAAATGGATTCGATGTATTAGAACAAGGTATGGACCTTGGTTCCTAAACCACAAGGAATAGTTCCTATCAGTAATATATGGGTCTTTAAAAGAAAGACTGATGCAGATGGCAACGTTCAGACCTACAAAGCTAGGTTGGTGGCGAAAGGGTATCGTCAAAGACAAGGAGTTGACTATGATGAAACTTTCTCACCAGTTTCCATGATCAAATCTATTAGGATCATGCTTGCAATAGTAGCATACCACGACTATGAAATTTGGCAAATGGATGTCAATACCGCCTTCTTGAATGGGTTCTTGAAGGAGGAAGTGTACATGACACAACCTGAAGGCTTTGAAATCAAAGATCAGGAGCATATGGTATGCAAACTACAAAGGTCAATATATGGGCTAAAGCAAGCATCAAGGAGTTGGAATATACGTTTTGATGAAGTCGTTAAGAGTAACGGTTTTATCAAGAACGAGGATGAACCTTGTGTTGACAGGAAGGTTAGTGGGAGTAATGTCGTCTTCCTAGTGCTTTATGTAGATGACATATTGCTAATAGGAAATGACATCCCCACATTAAAAATAACGAAAGAGTGACTTTCAGAAAACTTCACCATGAAGGATTTAGGAGAGGCAGCCTTTATACTTGGTATAAAGATCTATAGAGATAGATCCAAGAGGCTGCTGGGTTTATCTCAACCCACGTATGTTGACAAGATGCTAAAGAGGTATAGCATGGAAGGGTCGAAAAGGGGTTTTCTTCCTGTTAGTCATGGGGTACACCTATCAAGGGCTATGTGTCCTAAGTCACAGCCTGAGAAGGATCGCATGAGTGGAATTACATACGCTTCGGCTATTGGATCCATCATGTATGCCATGATATGTACGAGACCAGATGTCTCATATGCTTTAAGCATTACGAGCAGATACCAGTCAGACCATGGAGAGGGTCACTGGACGGCAGTCAAAACCATCCTTAAATACTTAAGAAGAACTAAGGATGCGTTTCTGGTCTATGGTGGGGTTAATGAGTTAACAGTGAACGGGTCCACTGATGCCAGCTTTCAGAGTGACAAAGATGACTGCAAGTCACAGTCAGGATTCGTATTCACCTTAAATGGTGGGGCAGTGTCTTGGAAGAGTTCCAAGCAGGAGACAACAACAGATTCAACGATAGAGGCTGAATACATAGCTGCTTCAGAAGCAGCTAAGGAGGCCGTGAGGATCAAGAAGTTCATAAATGAACTAAGGGTGGTTCCAAGCGTGGATGAGCCCATACAGTTGCTTTGCGACAACACAAGAGCCATTGCGCAGTCAAAGGAGCCCAGGTCTCATCAAAGATCTAAACACGTGCTCCGCAGATATCATCTGATTAGAGAAATCATTGATAGGAATGATGTAAAAATGGATTATGTTCCCACAGACGATAACCTTGCCGATTCTCTGACTAAGGCTATTTCTCAGAGAAAACATGATAGTCATTATGAGGCTTTGGGCATACGACTTAGGTCTGATTGGCTCTAGGCCAAGTGGGAGCTTGTTAGTATATGGGTGTCCTAGAGACAATCTTTTGATTAAATAAAGGACACTAGATGTATAACTTTGTTTGTCGCAAATAAATAAAAGCACTATTTATTCAGTTTCATATTATGTCTCGATATTATTGTTAATATTATATGAATGAACTGGATAAACCCCTTGGAATAGAACAGGTATCACTTGAGTATCTGTGATGAGATCACGATCATGAGGATTCAAGGATATCACATGTCTATTCCTAATTATATGTTCCTAGTCTAGAGACACTGAGTTTGGGGATCAGTGATCTCGGATAAGACTAGTACGACTTATCTACTTGTATATGGATACAAGGTAAAGACCTCATGAGCTGCAGATATAGAGATATCTTAGCTAAAGTTGTAGGTGGACCTATAAGAGTATAGCTCGCACTGAACAGACCCAAAAAGAGACTCTATGAGGAAATCTCACAGATAGTGTCATTAGAGTAATCTCTTTATGTTTGGGTATGTTTTTCCTTAGACCAGAAGTTATTACCTATATTGTGTTCTTGAAGGCATGTTTTGATTGTATGCCTCGTCTGCCTGAAACATGGAGACTCATAGGTATACTGTTGGGTGTGTCCTTAAAGGGCACAGGGCTAGGGTAATAAGCTGAAGGAATTTGTCAAATCTCTGTGAGAAATTAGGTTATCTGTAAACCGGAGAAATCGAGATGACATTTACAGGGACTCGGGAATCTATGCATAGTAAAAGAGATCATGAGATGATCTGCCTTTAGAGTCAGTAAATTGAAGATTCCCTATTTCGAATAAAGCTTACCCTAAACCGCAGGGGTTAATGGGAAGATAACCGAGACGAAGGGAAATACATACGGTAACCAAATATGTGCAATAGGATGATCAAGTCATTAATCTGACTAGTTCTGGGGCAACAAAGCATTGCTAGTGCTCTGTGTTGTCATTAATTGGGTTGTGGGCTTGTTGGGCCCAAGCCCAGTTATGTCAGAAGCTAAGTTGGACCTAATGGGTCACACACTAACACTTTGTAGTCATGATGGATTAGCTTTAAAGGTATTGGGCATAATAATGGTTGTTATCCCAAGAAACTGTTTGGAAGCCTACCTAAATGGGTGGATGGTGCATGAAGCTTAGTAATGGGCTTGGATAGTCCAAACCATTACTAATTAATTTAATTAGTTAAATTAATAATCAAACATTTGAATTTCGAATTTTGAATTTTGAAATTGGAATTTGGAATTGGAATTTTGAAATTCGAATTTTGAATTTGAAATTTGAAATTTGAAATTTGAAATTCGAATTTGGAATTTGAATTTTGAAATTCGAATTCTGAATTTGAAATTTTGAATTTTGAATTTGAATGTTTGAACATTGGAATTCAAATGTTTGAATTCGAATTTGAATTGGCTATGAAAAGTTATTTCATAACAAAAGGATAAGATGAGATCTTTTGGAATATTTCCTGCAACAAGAAAAAGATATTTGATCTTATCCAATGATAAAGTGGTGCGCAAATTTGAATTAAAAGTGAGTGTCATTTTGTCATCTAAATGTACTACTATTCTGATTTGGTTGGTTACGAGAATAAGTGAGTTAGTTGATTCAAAATTTGAATGCAACTACTCAATGTATCTGGACTCAAAATAGGACAAAATGGGGCGCATGATATGGTTGTTCATATGATGATAATTAGGTCAGAATCTTGAAAGGATAATGACCTAATCTTATAAGGATTCAAATGCAAGGTGGTTAGCAATTTTGAATTGCAAACAAATCCTTGATTCCCTCCAACCATGCGCATATTTGGTGGGATTTTCAAGTAAGAAAATCTTATCATTCCATCCTACTAATTAACCTACATTGTGCGCACAAAGGATCCAATAATTCACTTTAGGAGGCGTTTGTTACGCAATTTTTTTATGAAACCTCGGGAAAGCATGCTAAGGAAACAAAGAATGCAACGTTTGGTTGCTCAATTCTCAAAATTTTCCAGAGCAAATATGTTTACGGCAAAATAGTTTTGTGTGATAATTTTTATAGGGTCTGTCAAATTAGAAATCCATAAAATAGATGGAATTATTGGATACCGGGAAAGCCAAAATTAAAGCGGAAAAATATGGACTAAATTGACCTTATGTAGATATGGTTTAGGATAAGGTGAGATTATTTTAGTAAAATAATTTCACATTTGCACTAATATTTCATAACAACCAAACACAAACTCAATAAAATTAACCATATTTTTCCGGGAAAATATGGGTCTACCAAACAACTTTTTAGTAATATTTCAGTAAAATATATTTCCAACTACATTCCAGTAATAATTATTTCCCGGATAAAAAAAAATTTCTCTTGTACCAAACGCCCCCTTAGGGTTTTTCACAAAACCTAGCCTACACTCCTTCATCTCATGCACCATTCTGTAGGGTAGTTCACTACACCTTTCCAAACAGAATACCTAGCCTCCACCTTCACCACTTGTGCGCATAGCAAGCCTCACTGTGGTGTTCATCTGGTGGCTTTCAAGAAGGCGTTCTTGCATCATAGACGAACGGTGGTGTGGATCACCAATATAGGGTTTGAACCCTTCAAGCCTGACAATTGATCTCCCTAACTGATCAGGCCAAAAACAAGGTAACATCATGTTGTCTTAAAGCATGAACCCATGTGTGCATGTACGTTTCCACAGTAAAAAATTTGTTTTTACACCTTACATGCATCGGCCTTCATAGGCCAGTTTACTTTAAGAATCAACCCCCTTTTGACCCTTTTATATCCTTTTTTTTTTTTTTTTTTGGAGATAACCCTTTTATATCCTCTATTTTCCACAAAATTGGAGTAGAGAGAAAGAGGAAGTTTTGAGAGGAGGGAATGTAAAAAATTAATAAATATATATCAAAACACAATTGTTTGAGTTAAAATGACATAAATTTGTTACAAAAAAAAATGACATAAAATTATGTGCATTAAATGAAAAACCACTTTCTTAATTTGTACTAAATATTTACTCCCACAACTGAATTCCATTTCTGTAAGAAAGCATTTTGACTATGTTTATATATATACTTTTTACAAACACGAGCCTCTCGCTCAACAAGATTTAAATCCCCATAGTAAAAAAATCATACATAATTTCTTTTCTATAAACAAAATTAATAGGTTGACCAGTTTTTGACTACAATTAAATGTTACTGATTTTTAAAATAAGTCTCTCATTTATTATTTTATAAAAAAATAATAGAATCTTAACAAAATGTAAAAATTCAAACCCAAAATTAAATTAATGGAATCAATAAAAAAATGTTTATAAAAAAAAAGAAAAAAATAATTATTTTAATAATAAAAGAATGACTTTGATATTTTTCATATTATAAAAAATAATTATATACATAAAAATATATGATACCTATACAAAATTTGCAAAAAAATAAAATAAAATAAAAATATAAATTTTACACACTTTTATATAAAATAGAAAATAAAATTATTTCTTACACTATAGTTGACATCAACCCTTAAAATAACTAAAACGGAATTAGTAATTACCTTTAACCATAAAGGGCATCCCCAAGATTAGGACTGAAAAGTTAAAACGGCAGCCAAACACAGCTTAGCAGACACATAGATAGATAAAGTACAATGCACTGCCACACCTTACACTCACACACACAAACACACACCACTCGCACTGCTTTCATTTTTGATCCATCATCACATATTGACATAACGTTCGTTCAACCCCTTCCATCTCGTTTCTTCTCTCTCACACACAACAATAACAAAAATGCTCTGAAAAGAAAAAAGAAAAAAAGAAGCTTAAAGCTCTTCAACTTTTTCTCTCTAACCGAAATACTCAAAATCTCTCTCTCTAACCATTCTTTCATGCAATGGATAGAGAGATGGTACCTCACAGCGTTCCCTGGATGGAACCCCAACCGGAAGAAGAACACTTAGCAATAGAAACATGGACAAGAACCAACAACAACGTTGGTGACCCCAAAAATGATAACATTACCGGCATGGGCATGCTGGATGGTGACTGGTACATGAACTCAGATATGAACCCACATCACCATGAACTTCACCAAACCACAAGAGACATTGGTTTCTCTTCAGACCCAAATGATGGTTTTCTGATTCAGCAACCTTTGGATTCATCTTCTTGTGCACCTTCCTCCTTCACTCTCGACCCATCATCACAGACACATTCTTCACAACCCTTTTTACCACCGCCCAAGTCTTGCTTCACTTCTTTCTTCGGTGTCAATGGCCACAACCCTTTTCACAATGGCTTCGATTTGGGTTCCCACAGTGGTTTCCTCGCTCCTTTTCAAGGGAACCATGCTTCCAATTCCCCTGTTTTGATGGGTTTCTCGCCCCAAATGGGCACCCTCGAGCTGAGTTCGAATAACGAGTTTCCGGTGACTCATGGGGTCGAACTCAGTTGCGGCTTTGCCCCAATGGGTGTTGAAGAACAAGAACAAGAACAAGCTTTTGATGGTTCTGGTTCTTCAAATGCACTGTTTTCAAACAAGGCCAATGTTTTGAGGTCTATTGAGGATCTTCCTCCGGCGGCTGCTCCACCCACTTTGTTTCAAAAGCGGGCGGCGCTCCGGCAAGGTTCCTCCGTGGATAAGTTGGGAGAGTTGGAGGTTTCGGCGACCCGGTTCGCTGGTTGTTGGACGGGGTTGGAGGACTTGGAGGGGAAGGGGAAGAAAGCAGAAGAGGGGGAACTTGAGGAAGGGTTGAATTATGACTCTGATGAGGTTGTCGAGATTGGAAAGTTGGACGAGAATGGGAGTAATGAGGGCAACGACTTAAATGCCAATAACAATAGTAATAATGGTGTCACTATTGGAGACCAGAAGGGTAAGAAGAAGGGGATGCCAGCTAAGAATCTCATGGCTGAGAGGCGGCGTAGGAAGAAACTCAATGATAGGTTGTACATGCTTAGGTCTGTTGTGCCAAAGATTAGCAAGGTATGAAAACTTTGTTTGATGCTACCCCTCCTTCCCTTATAATGTTAACATGTGATGTTACTTTGTGATTTTTATTGAAATATTAAATGTTTGGAATTAGTATATGGATGGTTATAATGTAATAGAGCCAATTTGAGGTACCCTGTGAAATGAGGGATGGAATGGAGCCAATGCGGAGAAGTTCCACGAGCTACGTAGGAAACTTCGAGCTGCTATTGGTCATGAGGCGAGAACGGGAATTGAACTCTATGAGGTTGAATTTCCCGGTTCCTCGGTAGCTCACGGTTAAAGCGGTCGACTTTTAACTGACTGGTCATTGGTTCATTCTGAGTTTGTTGATTCCTTTTGAAGTGATTAATTATATGGAAAAATCATAACTAACTGGTCATAGGTTCGAATCCTACATCGGGAGATTTGATACTCTTTGAATTTTTGAATTAGTTGATTTCTTGTGGATTTATTGATTACATGTAAAAATAACTGACCAGTCATAGGTTCGAATCCTAGTTTGGGAGATTTTATTCACTCCGAATTCCATGAATTAGTTGATTCCTTGTGGAGTGATTGATTGGATAGAAAAATCACGAAATCTGAAATTTTTTAATCATGTTAGCTCTTCCTATAATGTTAAATTACATATATCATTCATGTTTGAGGAATCTGATGTGGTGTTATTGGCAGTTTTTATGAATCTGAAATTTAGCCTGTGTTGGTTTGGTTGTTGCCATTGACTAGGTTATTAACATCAACAATTTGCTCTCTTGATGTGTTGAGGATAATACAAGCTAATCTTCTTTCGTTTTTTCCATAGATGGATAGGGCTTCAATACTTGGGGATGCAATTGACTACTTGAAGGAGTTACTACAGCGAATTAATGATCTTCATAATGAGCTAGAATCGACCCCACCTGGCTCATCACTGCCACCATCCACAAGCTTTCACCCTATGACACCCACTCCATTAACCCTTCCCTGTCGGGTGAAGGAAGAACTATGTCCTAGCTCTGCGCAAAGCCCTAAAAACCAATCAGCGAAGGTATTTGTTCATCTTTGTGCAAACAATTGTTATTCTGCCACCAGTTATGTGTCAAACCCGGAAAATATTCCATATTACTTTGAATTGTTTATATCTTTGACAACTTATATCTTGGCTTGGAAGTGTCTGAATTATTTTATGACTTTTATTCTCTCTCTCTCTCTCTCCGTCCCTCGTCCCCATCCCCATTTACAAAGGCTAAACCATACAGCCTGCAACCCATGGTGGATTCAGATTTTTTCTGACATGCAAACTAAATGGATCCGCCTGTCCTGACAGCTTGTTGCTTGCAAGACCATGTTAAATTGTCACAAATGGTACTGCTTTATTTTGCTCCATGGCCAACAAGGGTACATATATGATGGATGGAAATTTGGTAATGATATAGGGAACTAATTTTAAATGAATATCTCCTTTGATAGAGCACTAAACTTGAATGAATATTGCCTTTTTTTCTATATTTCTTGCATGAAATAGTGTCCCTACCTGCTATAAATATAGAACTTCAGAGTCTGCATATTTCATTCATATGGACTGTTTACAACATTTATTGTAGAACCAGTATGGAAATTTGATAGAGTCCACTAACCCAAATAGAAATCAACAACAGAGAACCAAGTGTTTTTGGCCTGGTAAACCATAATTTTCATCTATCTATGGAAATCAAGAGACAATTACAGATCCTATGACAGTAAACAGAGACAAGTTACAAGAAAAGGACAATTACAAGACTGGAAATGCATAACAGTAAAGGATAGTTGTGAACCAATTGGAGAGGCTTCACTCTCTCCCAAGGGTCCAATTCCAATATACTTTCCAGATCCCCCACCATGTTGCCTTCCCTCTGTATATAACTAACTCCAAGTCACCTCCACACTCTCCATTCTGTTACAGGGTAATTTGGGAAACTCCTAGCAACGTGGCAGTAGCTGTGTATGTTTGCTGACTAGGATCGTATCAATATTACACAAATTACTCTTTGCTAATGTACTGCATATTACATTTTGGAAGCTCAAACAAAATTCCATGAGTTGCTTAACCTGCCCTACCACAAATAATGAGGTCCAATTTTTTCTCTGTTTTATAAACAGGACACGTGCCAATCACCTCTAAGACATACTGTATGACCTTTAATAAAAGTTCTTTTGTTTAGCATATGAATATGTACCTTGTAAACATTGGCACCTCTAAATCTGGTATTAGTACCATTATTTCGTTGTTTTTCATCATCATCTTCGTTTCTTTTTGTCAGTGTTTTTATGGCTTTGGCTTTCTGGACATTCATTAGGAATCTGATGTTAATGCATTTGGCTGTGTATATTGTGTGTGAACTATCGCAGAGATGCGAGTCATATGTCAGTATTGGTGCAGACATAGTTACATCACATGACATATAACTGATGTGAATCCCTAAAAGTTAGAATCTTGTGATGCTGTAGTCCCCAAAGGTGTATTAATGCAAACGAATGATCAACAACTGGATTCAGGAGATATTTTTTCTCATAGAGATTTAATTGCATGGTAATTTAGGATATTGTTTTGACTCAACTTGAGTTTTTCTGAAACTTATAGGCGGAGGTTAAGATAACAGAAGAGAGAGCTATCATTGCAGGGTACTTTAGGAAATTGATTTGACTCAGCTTGAGTTTTTCTGAAATTTATAGGTGGAGGTTAAGGTAAGGGAAGGAAGAGCTGTCAATATCCATATGTTTTGTGCCCGCAGACCAGGTCTTTTACTTTCCACCATGAGGGCATTGGAAAACCTCGGATTGGACGTTCAGCAAGCTGTTATCAGCTGTTTCAATGGTTTCGCGTTAGACGTTTTCAGAGCTGAGGTATATAGTTATTTTCTTGTGCCATGTTTTACATCTCCATTTTCCCTTATTTATTTTCCTTGCTTTTTATTATTATATAATGCTTTCCATTGTTTTTTATTTGGGCAATACCACATTGTACAATCAATCATTCTTCCAACAATGATTCCTGATGCCTGCACCTGAGATAAATTGTCAATACTACTGTAGGACTGAGGACTTAGTGCTATACTTACTAAAATTAGAAATACATCACTCACCTAATTGCATTTATTCCACCAACATTTTTACTTTTAATGCCACAAGAGTCCTATTGGGGAAGTATGTACTGAAAATTTACTCTTGCACCTGGTCATGCGACAAATGTAATAATGAATGATGTATGTTAGATCACACTGACAATCTTCCAGTTTAGAGTTGTTTTAATGGGAGATTTATAGACGAATATATATCTTATTTGACTTTCTTAGCTGGATTTGATGATAGGGATGAATCTTATATATATATATATATATATAGAGAGAGAGAGAGAGAGAAGAATTTCATGGCTAGGATGAAATGAAAGGCAAGTTCTTTGGTTGCCAGAAGATGGTTTGTTAAGAGATAGGCATGATACCTCTGTTTTGGAACCCAATCCCACTTCCCAAAACTATCATACATGATGTAGAGAACTACTTATCAATTCTCTTTCAGAAACCTAATTAGATGACAAGCATGGTAATCCAACCCACAAAAACTGTTTGTCTCAGCCACTATCTTCCCCTCCCTCTGCTTAACTGAATTATGTACTATATGCGTGAGGCTTGTCAGTTAAAAGGGGTGAAGGGTTCCATGTTTTTTCATTCAATGACTCCGTGGTTAATGAAATTTTAACCATTGATTATTTTCATTTCAAAAGGCTTTTCACTCCCTAGAACAAAATGTATACTTTAAAGGAATGCGGAGCCCAGTTTTAATAAGATGAAATTTAAATAAGATCTTTGTGAACTATCTGAGTGATGGAATAAGGTTGGATCAGTGATAAGGTTGATCCTTTGGGTTTAAGTCTGGAAAACAGCCTCTTTGCATAAAATACAAGGGCAGGGTTGCATACAATCAACCCTTACAAAGTCAGGAGGCTTTGTGCCCTTTTTGAACTATCTGAGTACTAAAATCGTCCCTCCTACACTGCTGTCTATAAACTACAGATTGCTCTGCCAAATTTTTAGAAGAGTAAATCTCAGCTTAATGACGGTAAAAAGGTCTTAATGAAGCTTCTCTCAGGTTGTTTTATGATGTTTAAATTTTGAGCTCGTTGATTATTGGCTTGGTATTGCTGTCTTAAGTTTTGTTTTTGACTTCTAGTATTTCATGTTGCTTGCCAGCAATGCAAAGAAGGCCAGGATGTACCCCCTGAGCAAATTAAAGCAGTACTGTTGGAAATAGCTGGTTACCATGGTATGATGTGAGTGAAGTTCTTGACAAATGCTACCCTTATAGATGCACTAATTGTAGTTGCTGTAGCATGCTGTTTGTAAATGCCATTGCTTCTTATTCTCGACTATTAAGCTGAGTCCAGGCCAAGATCAAATTTTACTAATATCTGCGTTGAGGAGTTAAAAGACTGTATTTTTCTGAATTTGAGCAAAGCAAACTTATGTTGTTAATTATTATCGTAAGCCATGGAATAAATTGTTTTTAATATTTTTTTTTTCTGCTTTTGTTTTTCTCTTCCTAATTTAGTTCTATAATGAGTTCCTTCTTGCCTAAATAAGTTTGAATATGATTGATGCCTTCCGCGTCATTATTGGTTGCTATTTATATGGGACATAGCCTCTTGGGCCCCTAAGTAGGGGATAATAATCATTCACTTCATTCTACAAATTGAAATATCCTTCTAGTTAACGGAAGATGATTTTTGGTCCGAAAGTACTTA
This sequence comes from Gastrolobium villosum, assembly GCA_032173675.1. Classification (NCBI taxonomy): domain Eukaryota; kingdom Viridiplantae; phylum Streptophyta; class Magnoliopsida; order Fabales; family Fabaceae; genus Gastrolobium; species Gastrolobium villosum. Next base: position 40,297 of record JAVKPL010010917.1, read on the forward strand.
GAAGGGCCGAAAAAAAAAAAAGGTCGACCCAGTTCAAATACCCGGTTCAAAGTACTTAGAAACTTAAGGAATATGATTCTGACCCGGTTTGGCATAATATGGATTTGGAAATGTGTGAATCGGTGAAGTCTCCTATTCGGCACCAAATTTTTTGCCCATGGAGCACTAACTAAGCTCCTTGGAAAAATTTATATAAAGGGAGCTTTCTACCTATTCCGGATGGCCCAATGGCTTAGGCCCAAACCCTTTCACCCTTATTCACGTCAGCCCTACCAGTTCTCCAGCTCCTCTACCCCCAAGGTGATTGCACTCCCTAGGTGAGACACGAAAATGTCTCACCTTGGGACTCCAACTCCTTGGGAGACCGCCCCAGATACTATAAGTGGAAATTACCCTATCGTCATATGCTGACATCGCCACGCATATCGCTAGGCACGGGGCTGTATCATTGCTATCATATCAATGATGTAGCCACCACTCAGCTGATCCCAAAGAGGGTTGACCCCCTTCTCACCAACCCACAAGGGAAAAGCATCTACATTCTCCTATAAATACCCCCTTCCTCACATGAGGAAGGGTATCTTATGTATCGTTATTCTACCCATTTACATTTGAGTCACACATACACACCCAACCCCATTGTTATTTGCTTGCATTATACTTGGGACAATATCTCCTAGCTTGTTCTCTACCTTTGCTAGAGATATAATTCATACAGTCACTTCATCCCTAAAGGGAACATAGTGGGTTTATAGATCCCAACGGTACACTACCGTTACATGTACAAGGTCTTTAAAACAACAGAATTGTTGTTATCACCTTTGAGGATGATTGTGCTGAAGTGCTATTCATGCGGTTGCCAATGGCAATAATATATTTTTTTATAGGGTTTTATTAATATCATGTTGAAGGAGATAAGTTATCTCATGTCATAGAGACAAATTTGTGGGCTCCACCATCTGAAAAAAAAAAAGGTGGCACAGTTATCGAAGAGTGTGTAGGAGAGAAAGTTACCACATGTAACATAAGAGTAGTTTTTCCCTTTTTATATCAACCGGTGACCGAAATTCTATTAAATCCAATTAGGGAAAAATGTTTGTCAATTTATGTCATTTCACTCTCACAAAAAGGTGGGACCCACACTTTTCTATTTTTTTGTCCACTCTCTCCTTCTTTATCTATCTTTTTCTCTCACTTAAAATGACATATCTTTAATCCTTTAAAATAATACACACTCTTTTACCAAAAAAAAAAAAATAATAATACACACTTTTCCAATCCGATTAATCAGTTTCGGGTCGAGCTTTTTTCATCCTCCCGATGAGTTGCAAGCCTCTTAGGAATTAAACCAATTATTCTTTAGACAAGTCAAATTCTAAGGTCTAATTGGGATTTCATTAAACCAATAACTCTTGCATAACAACAATATCTTTTGATTTACGGTATGTGAGTATTATCGTTAGTCCTGGTCGAGATTTGTGGTATATTGGTATGTTTTGGCCTTCAAATGGATAGCTTAGAAAAGAAAAGGGTCTGGTTCACCTTTTGATATCTTTTAGCATTAGGCGTTGGAAATTAAAACTTGAGGCTTCAATAGTCTTTATGACGATTATTGACACCTGCGTCCTGCATGTCCAGAGAACAAGGGCTGAGTGGATGTGAAAACTTCTTTTTTAAGCCTCATCATGACTTGTAAAATGGACCCTCTTTTGACGATTGATTTGCACACATTGAGAAACCTTGGAAAATATGCAAGAGTTGGTCCGCATCGACATACAAATTAGGTCTTTACTCCTTTGTATATATTGTACACTAGGTAATTCAAACAGGGATTTGGATTATTTCATTTTTTCAAAATATGAGAAAGTGTCCTGTCATGAGAGAGAATTAGCATGAACTGACCATTACATAGAAATAATGTGTACGTCTCATAAAATAATTCTGCCATGCAAAAGGGGGGAAAACAAAAATCAAAAAACCAAGGGCGTGTTTGATAAATGTTTTGTAAAACAGTTTTTTGTTTTTAAAAAATAAAAAATAAAAAGAAATTGTTTGATAATGGATGTTTTGACAATATAGTTCTAAGAACAACATCTCTTTTTTAGTTTTTAAAACAAGAAATAGAGAACATCCATTAGGTGTTTTGCTTTTGTTTTTTAATTCTCTTTTTCGAAAACAAGAAAAACACGGAGAACTATTTGTTTTCATTAATGACAAAATTGTAAATAATTATATATTAGAAATCCAAGCAAAAGTAGATTGATTAGTAGATGAAAAGCTAACTCCGAGGGTTGTGAAGATTGGTGCGGATTTGTTGGATAACGAGAGGGAAACTTCGAGAAACCTTGCTCCGGAGGGATCTGCATCTCGGCTTGCCTCGCTCCCATTTTCAGCTTCAGAAGCAAGTACAAGGTGCTTCAGAATCGCTCTCTAACTAGTCATGTCTGTGTTGCATTTTTTCTTTATGTATCTTCTGTAATGGGAATGTCATCTGATCTCATAATGTGATAATTTTGACAAATATTTATGTAATGTATCTTCTTTATGTATGACATGGACATATACTACTAGCTCTTGTATGGATTTTGATTTTTTTTAGTTGAACCAAATTACAGATTATGTTATTTACCAAAAAAAATAAAATAAAAAAAAATTACAGATTATGTTTAAGAATAAAAATATCTTGAGATTGGGGTTGTGTTTGCTTGGTAAAAGTAATTTATAAGAAAAATAAAATATTTTAAGGTGATAAATGATTAAAGTTTAATAAAAATATCCTTCAAATAGTTTACCAAAAAAAAAAAAAATATATCCTTCAAATATAGCTGTTTTTTTTTTTTGGTAAGCTGGAAATATAGCTGTTTTAATAACCCTATTTTATGTTTGTATATGAGTTGGTTATTAAATATATTGGTCTTTGACTATAATAACTTTGGTTTGATACAATTATTATAAATTGACAGATAGCAACTTATCTAATAATCTTATGGATTTTAAAATGATAAACTTGTAATATGATTTGCATTGGTCTTAGAAAAGATTTGAGATATATATATAATTTGTTTTGATGTTAAAAATATATCTAAATTTTAAATATAATTAAAGAAATTATTAAAGTAAGTTAAAAAAACAAAAGTTAACAATCAAACGAGTTTTTTTTATTCTTTTTGTTTTAACATGTTCTTAAAACAAATTTACAAACAGTTTTTTTTTTGTCTTTTAACTTTTAAAATTCTTTTCAAAACAAGTTTACCAAACAGAATTTTTTATTTTTTTATTTTGAAAATCAATTCTTAAAAATTATTCTATAAAACAGTTTTAAGAAGAAAAAAATCCAGACACATTCAAACCCCAAATCTATTCAAAACCTCTGCTTTATTCATTAGAAATTCATTCGTGGAAAGTGTCCGTGCCCAAATGACTTAAAAAAATGAAGAAAGAAATGACTCTAAGGTCATCATTTAACAGAAAAGCCCAAGAGTGGTCCGGCCCAGAACAAGGAAGAAGTGGGGCCACATCGAGCTTTGGTAAAAATGGAAAGATAGGGAAAAAAAAAAAAAAAAAAATCCTTGGAAAGGAAAACCATGGAAATGGATCTCTCTTGTATTATTTAGTATGACCATCCTGTGAAACAATTTTAATTATTTGTGTGTAAATCAATGGTTTTCTTTTTGTCACTCCCTATCTTAACATATCTCTCATCTCTCATTACAGTTGATTTGTCCATCAATATCTAAGATCATCTCACATATTAAATAACACATTGTTGATCAATTTTCTGGACGACCATACCGTGCAAGAAAGGACCATCAACTCCTAGAGCCTAGTACATGTAGAAGAAAGCTTGATTTTGCTCAAAGCAAGCCTCAATTATTTAGTGTCTTGCTTGATCAAAAATTATAATTCAAATTGTTCTGGATGGCCCAATCGCCCCGGTAGGCCCCAACCGCCTTAATATGCCAGCCGCTCCAGCGGTCCAATTTCTCAGGCCCAAACCTCTTTCCAGTTCCACATTAGCCCTAAGGGCTGACGTGGACCTTCACATCCACCGAGGGTGCAGCACACCCAAGAGATACACCAAAATGTCTTACCTTGGGACATTAACCACCAAAGGCAATCGCCACAGGTATCACAAAGGGAAACTCTCCCTTTGCCCAACGCTGGCATCGCCAGTAGCAGGGGGCGCAGCGCTGCCACAACGTCAGCGCCTAAACCGCCCAACACTGCTATCATAGGAGTGTATCCCAAGGAGAGTTGACCATCCTCCCTGATCTATCCACACCATGATCACTATAAATAGCCCCCAGGGGGCACAACTAAAAGCATGTTATGTATCGTTATTTAGCCTATTACTTGAATTCTCTTACAGCTTTATACTTGTATTGATTATCTGCTTATACTTGGGATAATATCTCGTGGCCTGGTCTTTACCAAAGTCATAGATATCGCCCATACAGTGATCATACACCCTATAAGGGAACATAGTGGGCTTATAGATTTCAACGGTACATTGGCGTCGTCTGTGGGAAACTATAAACTTCTATTCTCATTCTTTCACCAGCTGAAAAATTACACTCCATTTCCCGTTAACCAAATATGGCCATTACTAGAAGAGCAGAACAAACAAGAGCTGGGACCCCTGAAGGCCACGTACAATCGGCCCGTTCCAACTCCCCGCCATCCATGCACTCCGCACCAGCCGAGCAAGCCGGCGATGCACCCCTCGCCCCAGTTCTACGATCGGTTAACCCTCCGCTACTTGTGACCGATGGAAGAGAAGCACGGGTTAACCACCAGGTTATGATACGCGAAGCACAAGGTGAAAATGTGGTTCCTACACAACCCCCACCACCTGGTGTCCATTTCGGTATGCCATTACCCGCTACCGGTCCACCACCAATCTTCCCAGTATATCAACCCCGACCTACTCAAAGCCAGCCCTTTCCCTTTTACCATGATTACCACGCCCCAGGCGCTACCTTATATCCTAACAGGCCCCATGGCCAAAATCCACTCACGCCTTTCTCCGCTCATTACCCGTTCCACACTTACGCAGTACCGCCTTACAACGCTGTGATTCCACAACCCCAATACCACGCCACGCAACCACAAGTTGCTCCACAACCCCAGGGGTCGTTCATAAACCCTGGTCAACCACAATGTGTCGGCCAACAAGGCCCCGCCCTCTCTTATTCCGTGGAAGCCCCAGCCGCACCACGCCAACCCCTTGGTCAACAAGTGCATAACCCAGACCCACGGGTAACACCTGCTACTACCTCAGGGCGAAATAAACCACTGACTGATGTCTTACGCTTGACCCCTATACCTCTTGGATTCAAAGGCCCGTCCAACATAACCACCTACATTGGAGATTCTGACCCCTTCGAATGGATTCAAAAGTTCGAAGCGGCAGTGACCCTCCACGGAGAAACCGACCTCCTCATGTGCCGAACTTTCCTGATACTACTTGGCGGAGGAGCTCTAACTTGGTATACTACCTTACCAATCGGCAGCATTTCTTCTTGGGACGACCTGGCCTACAAATTCCAAGCCCACTTCGCCACTAGTCATCCTGTACCCAAGTCCGTTCATTCTCTTGAAAAGATCCGACAACAATCAGGCGAGTCCCTTAGGGCGTTCCTTGACCGCTTCGACAAAGAAGCTTTGCAAGTGCAAGGCCTTGATCCTAAGGTGCAAGTACATATACTCCTTTCAGGTTTAAGACAGAGCGCATTCGCTTACGAACTAGCCCGTCACGAGATAACTGATTTGGAAGGAGTAAAAAAGAAAGCCCAGGAGTTCATGCGAATTGAGGAGTACAAAGGTAGTAGGACCGATGACTCATCGCACAGCCAGGCCCAAAAGCAGAACTGAGGGCGACGAAGAGAAAAAGACTCAGAATTCTTCCCGAGGAACCGGACGCCCTTCAGGGCGAGGCCAGACAGGATGCCGTCCTCATAGTGTAAACCAGACAGATTACAAAGAAGGCCAGAAAAATCCACCGCCACGCCCGGAGCAAGACAGAGAGACCGCCGTCTACTGCAAGTTCCACCGCAGCAACGACCACAACACTGAAGATTGCAGACACTTGAAGGAGGAGATCGATGAACTCATCAAAAGTGGAGCACAGCGACAGACCACTGAAGGCGCTCGTGGTGACGGACCGGTGAGGCGACGTCACGAGCGTAGCAGATCTCCAGACAGAACCAACCAACCACGATACCAGTCACGCCATGACCGCCCCAGAAGAGCAGAATCCCCAAGAGGCCACAACCCACCTCCCAGTCCACGCCATAGGGGCAGAAGAGACGAGGATGATGAAGAAGACTCCGCCGTCATCAAACATGGAGTGATAAACATGATATCTGGCGGTCTGAGTGGAGGGGGAGAAACCTCCAACGCCAGGAAAAAGCATCTAAAGCAGTGTTTAGCGGTAGCAGGGAAGGTTATTAACAAAGCCAAAACCAATCCAGGCCCCGCCAAACCCAAGATCATTTGGGACAGCGAAGATCTGGGCGATGTCCTCCCAGGACATGACGATCCCCTGGTCGTTCAAGTAACTATCGCCAATTTTGGCATTAACAGGCTCTTTGTTGATCACGGCAGCTCTGCCGATATTTTGTTTCTCCCATGTTTTTCAGCATTAGGATTCACAACTAACGATCTGACCCCTGTTTCAGGCGAACTTTCAGGTTTCAATGCAACAACTACCAAACCGCTAGGAATGATAAACCTACATTTATCTTTGGGAACGCCACCAACTTCAAAGTTCGCCGACATCCAGTTCCTGGTGCTTGACACCCCTTCAGCATACAACGCCATACTTGGTAGAAGGATGTTCGCGGCGTTCGAAGCAAGCGTTTCTCACCCGTATCTAGCAATAAAGTTCGTGGCAAAAAATAACAAGGTAGCAACGGTGAAAGGCGATCAGCTGGTCGCCAGGAGCTGCTACAACATATCCCTAAGGCCAACTACAAGAGTTACATTCAGAACTCAACCAACACAACAGCAAAGTTACAGCCCGTCGTCTCCCAAAAGCAGCCCAACCAAGAACACGATTAAAGGTGACCAGTGTCTCTTGGTAGAGTTCGATGCAAGAGATGACCCCAGAGTCGAACATGCAAGGCCTACCCCTGATGGACCCTTAGAGCACGTCATACTTGGCGATGCCGACCAAACGACAACCATCGGGGCGACAATGCACCCTGGTACAAAAGATGAGCTCATCAAATTGCTCAAAAGGAACAAAGACCTATTTGCTTGGAAACCATCAGACATGCCAGGAATTGACCCTGAAGTCTTCTACCACCGATTATCCGTGGACCCTAAAGCCAAACCCATCGCTCAGAAAAAGAGGAAGTTCGGCCCTGACCGACAAAGGATCATTGACGAGGAGGTTAAACGACTGCATGACGCTGGTTTTATCCGAGAGATCAAATACACCACTTGGCTGTCCATTCCAGTGTTGGTTAAGAAGCCTAATGGGGCGTGGAGAATGTGTGTCGACTACACTGACCTCAACAAAGTGTGCCCCAAAGACGCGTATCCATTCCCCAGCATCGATCAACTCGTAGATAACGCGTCAGGGTTCAAAATGCTGTCTTTCATGGACGCTTACTCTGGGTACAATCAAATCCCTCTACTTGAGGAAGACCAACTACTGCTATACCATGATGCCCTTTGGCCTGAAGAACGCCGGAGCAACTTACCAACGCATGATGAACACGGTGTTCAAAGACCTGATCGGAGACAACATCGAAGTGTACATTGATGACATGATCGCCAAGTCACGAGACCCAAGGCAGCACTTGAGAGACCTCGAAGGCGTATTTGAGAGGTTGAGAAAGTACAACATGCGCCTCAACCCCAGCAAGTGCGCCTTCGGAGTCCCCGCCGGCAAATTCCTAGGCTTCATGCTCACTGAAAGGGGCATTGAAGTCAATCCTGACAAGTGCAAGGCAGTCATTGACATGAGAAGTCCACAAACCATCAAGGAAGTCCAACAACTAACCGGAAGGCTTGTGGCCCTCACGCGATTTCTGGCAAACTCGGCTCATAAGTCCCTCCCTCTCTTCGGCTTACTCAAGAAAGGAGTCACCTTTCAATGGTCTGAGGAATGCGAAAAAGCATTCCAAGAATTCAAGAAAGCCCTCTCCTGCCCGCCAGTCCTCGCCAAACCGGACAGTGGTGAGACCCTTTACCTATACCTTGTCGTCGGCAATGAGGCGGTCAGCGCAGCTCTTGTTAAAGATTCCAAACCGGAGGGACAGAAACCGGTCTACTTCATCAGTAAAGTACTACAAGGCGCTGAGCTTCGGTATCAGCAAGTCGAGAAGGTCGCCTTCACACTCATTTTTGCTGCCAGACTTTTGAGACCGTATTCTCAATGCCACCCGATCACGGTCAGAACTAAC
>JAVKPL010010918.1:0-47441 GCA_032173675.1 Gastrolobium villosum
CCATTTATTAGAAAAAGACATGAAACTAGAATTTAATTCTGATTGCTTGAAAGCTTTTGAATCCTTAAAACCAAGCTCATTACCACACTGGAACCTACCCTTCGAACTAATGTGTGATGCAAGTGATCACGCTATTGGGGTAGTTCTAGGCCAGAGGAAGGACAAACTCTTTCGTAGCATATACTACGCCAGTAAACTCTAAATGAAGCTCAAGTGAATTACACAGTAACTGATAAAGAGCTGTTGGCTGTAGTATATGCTTGCGAAAAGTTCAAGCCATACATTTTAGGATCAAAAATCACTGTCCATACTAACCATGCAGCTCTCAAATACCTTTTCTCAAAGAAGGAGGCAAAACCAAGGTTGATAAGATGGATCTTACTGCTGCAAGAGTTCAACATGGAGATTAAAGAAAGAAAAGGGTGTGAAAACCAAATAGCAGATCACCTCTCCATATTAGAACACATTAAATTAGGACTACCAGTCAAAGAGACGTTCCGTCGTTCCCAGACGAGCAATAATTCAGCATCAATCACTTAGAAGCGGACGTTCCCTGGTTTGCTGACATAGCCAACTTTCTTGTAGCAGGATTGGAACCTTACGAGGCAAATAAAATGTAGAAGAAAAAATTCTTTCATGATTGCAAGAACTATCTCTGGGACGAACCACTACTGTTCAAAAGATGTGCAGATCAAATGATAAGAAGGTGCATTCCAGAGGAAGAACAACCTCAAATCCTTCTACATTGCCATTCGTCCCCGTATGGAGGTCACCTAGGTGGAATCAGGACTGCTTCCAAGGTTCTTCAATCAGGTTTTTCTGGCCCTCCCTCTTTAAAGATGCATTTCAATATGCAAAAAATTGTGATAAATGTCAAAGGGAGGGTAACTTAACTAGACAAAATGAAATGCCACTCAATCTGATCCTAGAAGTCGAATTGTTTGATGTTTGGGGCATTGATTTCATGGGACCTTTTCCTCCATCTTGTGGAAATAGATTCATATTGATGGCTGTAGATTATGTAAGTAAGTGGGTAGAAGTAGTTGCTCTACCCACTAATGATGCTAAGGTGGTCATAAAGTTTCTAAAGAAGAACATTTTAACCAGATATGGGACCCCACGCTGTCTCATCAGCGATGGTGGGAAACATTTCATCAACCGCCAACTTGAGAGGTTGTTGGAAAAATATGGAGTCAAACACAAGGTTGCAACTCCATATCATCCACAAACCAGTGGCCTTATTGAAGTCTCTAACCGAGAGGTTAAGAGGATTTTAGATAAAGTAGTCAATCCTTCTCGAAAAGACTGGTCTCTCAAGTTAGATGAAGCATTATGGGCTTACAGAACTGCATATAGAACACCCCTAGGATGTTCCCCATACAGGCTGATATTTGGCAAAACATGCCACCTTCCCCTTGAGCTGGAACACAAGGCATACTGGGCTGTTTATGCCCTTAATATGGATGAAAAGGCAACAAGAGAAAAGAGACTGCTACAACTTGAAGAACTAGATGAATTCAGAGGGAACACATATGAAAATCACAAATTATACAAAGAGAAGATGAAGAAGTGGCATGATAAAAGGATCAGAAACAGAGATCTCAAAATTGGTCAGAAAGTGCTGCTCTTTAATTCCAGACTCAGACTATTCCCAGGTAAACTCAAATCAAGATGGACCGGACCATATCAAATCTTTAATGATGCAGGAAATTAGGCTTTTGAAATCCAAGGCTCAGAGCATGGCCGTTCCTTCAAAGTAAATGGGCATAGGTTGAAGCTATACCATGATGAAACCTTTGATGAAAAAGAGGAAAGTATCACTCTTTCTGAAACCACTTGAAAAGTAAGCACCATGTCTAGCTAAAGACATTAAACTAAGCGTTGATTGGGAGGCAACCCAGTAGATACATTTGCTCTCTGGCAAAGAGCAAAGTTTTGGGTGGTTACTCTTAACCACATAGCTCCCCAAAGGAGGGAACGTCTGATGTTCCTCTCCAAAATCCAAAGAAGATACGTTCCATTCCAGGAACGTAGTTTTGGGGTGGTCCCTGACCACACAAGCCCATACAAAAAAATAAAAACAAAAATGATTTTTCCTGTTTTTTATTTTTCTTTCCGTTCCCTTGTAATTACTTTTTTTGCAATGAAAAAGACTCTTTGATCAAACTGTTTGGTACATACATTTCAGTTATAGTATTAAGACTGCCCAATTCTTTCTGATTAAACAACATACATGAAACACAAAGTCACTGACTAATCATGCTTGTTCTTTCTCTGATATAAAAAAATAAAAAAAAATGATTTTTCCTGTTTTTTTATTTTTCTTTCCGTTCCCTTGTAATTACTCTTTTTGCAATGAAAAAGACTTTTTGATCAAACTGTTTGGTACATACATTTCAGTATAGTATTAAGACTGCCCAATTCTTTCTGATTAAACAACATACATGAAACACAAAGTCACTGACTAATCATGCTTGTTCTTTCTCTGATTACTTGAAATAAAAAGCATGCAGAGAATTTAATCCTCAGATTTTTTAAGGAAGTTGATCTGTGTGAACTCCAATTGGTAAGGAACGGAAAAAGGCCAAACACCCACTAATGAGAGCGTTCCTGAGGTGTAACCACAATGAAACTTCTCCACTTGCCTTGATGCTGCAAGTACTGCTGAAGAACAGATGGACTCCACTACTAAGGATAAAAAAGAATCACACACTTACCTCACCTTCATCATACACCATCTGGTCAAATCCAAAAGGACTAGGAACGTACTCAAAAATGAACAAAAAGGACAGAAGAAAGAAAAACAAAGAAAAAGGTGAACAACCATTCAAAAGAATTCAAGAAAAATCAGAAAACCTTCCTCTAGGAAAGTGGGAAAGATACAAGAAAAGGTGTTCCTTCAAACAAAAAAGTCCAAGTTCAAAGGCACAAAAGCTGAACGTTCCTTGATCCCACAAATCAGACCATAATTATTCCACAACCCCATACAATCATCCATCAAAGATCCTTGGGAGGGAAGACAGCTGCACTTCATAGGAACGTAGCAGAAAGGCAAGTTCTGAAGAATCACATCCAGGAATGGACAGAGCAAACACCACCCCATGAGTGATAATGAGACAAAAGATCAGCAACCTTCACTTATCTGGGGACAGAATTCTCTTACTGTTTAAATGGAGAGTAGATCATTTTTTGAAAAGTTCAAGATTTCTCACTGGCTCAAGTCTCTTTCTGTTGTGATATTCTTTTAAATTGGGCAGACCAATACAATACTTCTGAGTCGTTTGAGGACAACCAACAGTTTAGTTTTGGGGTGTTTGATGGGACGTAAATTCGTTCCCATCTAAGCCCATTTTGATGGCAAAATACCACACGTTCCCTCAGCTGATGAGCATCTTCAGCATGAAAATCACTTATTTTACACATTTGTGACAAAAACACAGTGAGGGAACAGATGGTAACGTATTCCTTTAAAATATATTAAAAGGGGAACGGACTGAGACACATTTAATGCACCTACTCCATTCATTTAATGCCTCTGTCCACTTTGCAGGAAACGTAGGATTAAAGTCTTCTAAAAGCAGAGGCGGTGCACCAACTGAGCAGTTGGAAACGTGAAGAGCAGAATCAAGAGTTCTCATTGGTTGAAAAAGAAAGCAAGGCATGGGAAAGTCTGCAAACTACGGTTAATCATCACTCAACCCTGCAAACTGCTGCAATCTTCACAATCAGCTGCCATCATCCCGTTCCCTCAAACAAGCAACCAGCTCCAAAGGAATTACAACCTTGCCACTCATCTTCCAGCTATAAATAGGACAACCTTCACACAAAAACATCATCGACTCCTGAAGGGTTTGACAATCCAAAAGGAAGAGATCACCTAGTAGTAGTATTAGTAGTAACTTAGTATTATTTTAAAGTTGTAATTGTAGTTAAGTGACAACCCATCTTCCTTCTCTGTATGAACCCTTAAGACTCCTCACGAGCACCGACCCACCTTTCTCCATTTTCTGTTCTTTATGTAAACTGTCTTTTGAATTAATACAAGTGTTTTTCTCTTTGTTCCATTCGTTATCTCTTAACTGAATCTCGGGTCTATGGGATTTCAGTTTAGAATAATTATGTTTGCTTTATCAGCCATGAGCTGAACTATCTGTGGAACGGGTACACTGTGAAACTCTTAAAGAGTTGTTTTCAAAACTCTTGACTGAAGCTTTTTGTATTTCTTTGACTAAGTAAGCTATATTCATTGTGCACTAATGGAAATTGGGTACATACTGAGAAAGGAACTTCCATAAGGAAGGGATTTCAGACAACTTAGTCATTGGGGGAAGGTAGTGTCATGGCAAAAACACTACTGGTCACCTTAGGAATAAGGGGCCAACTCGTCCATTTTAAGGTTCTGCACTAAGTACCTGTTGGAGTCAAGGGAGCCATAGGAATATGGAAACTTGTGAGCCATCTAGTCCATGAGCTGAGGAATCAGAGTTGGCAGGCAAAGAAACTGGGACAAAGCCAAAAAGTGCTAAGTCTTGAGCAGAGAAAACAACCTCCTTAGGAGGGAAGCAGTGAATCCGTTCCTTCTATTAAAACTATTTTAAACCACCACCTTGTTGTCTCTTGATTATAGTTACTTATGTTTTTAGTAGTTTTACTTTATTAAATATTATACTTATCAAAATTCAATGATTATTATCTCACCTTCTCCTAAACAGGAAGGATCACATAAATAACGCAGCGAGCAATTGTTTGCCACCAGATTGAACCTACTGTTCCTGAGGAACGTTGTCAAGACAGTAGGGAGCGTTTGACCAGACAGTTCATTTACTAACTTTTCTTTTCATTTTCACTTTTATCAAAACAGTGTAAGACAATCATTAGAATTCTATCCTCGTGGGAACGATAATTTGGGCACTAATACTCCCTTTATTACATGATGCGTGCACTTGCGCACTTGGCTTGGAACTGAGGAACGAATCTGTGTTATGCAAGAATAGAGGAACGTTCCCCAGCAAAACTTATATTTCCCACCATCAGCAAACCGCCCAACAACCATCATAATTTGTTTAACAGTAAATATACATTATTTCCTTTTTATTCTTAATTTCTTATGGTTCAGAATATCACCAACTCATTTCTGACTCGTCGTATCTAATCAAATTATGTTTGTTGACTCGGCATAATCCAATCAAACATTACCGATCAAATAATCAAACATTAAAGCATAAATGATCAATCAATTAATAATTCAATTAATTACAATTTATCATCTAATATATATAGGGGTGGCAATTTTGGTTGACCCGCCCCGCCACCAACCCGCCAAATACCGCAAAAAAATATGGGTTGGAAAAATGAACCCACCCCGTTTTATGGTGGGTTGGCAGGTCAACCCACAAACCCGGCAATTAAAAAAATTAATTAAAATTAAAAAAGTAAATTATATTTTAAGAATTTTTATAATATTATTTTATTTTATTTCACACTTCTCTATTTTTTTAGTCTCAATCTTAAATGTATACTAGTATTTGTCAAACATTCTTCACGAACTTATATATAGATAACATTTGTCATAAATAAAATTGTTATTCTTTATTTTTGTAGGAAGTACTAAGATAAATTTTTTTTGGATATCACAAAATTTTAAGGATTAATGAAATACTACCTAATTGTAAAAAACAAAAAAAAATTATAACCCGACGGGTCAACCCGCCCCGTGGGGGGTTGAACCCGTTTTGACTAGGCTTGGCAAAATTGAGCCAACCACTCGACTAAAATGAGCCGGGTTGGGTTAGGGAAAATGAGTTAGCAACTCGAGTCAGCCCGACTTGTTTCGGCTCGAAAAAAACCGAGCCAACCCACGGGTCAAACGGGTTGGCTCGCGGGTTATGATTTTTTTTAATATAAAAGTATAAAAATTAATGAAGGTAAAGTGGAAAGTTAAAACCTAAAATCCCAATTCCAAAGACCCAAACGAAAATACCCTACAGCTGCCAATAAGTCAAAACCGTGAATTAAGGACCTTTTTTATAGTATGTGTGACAGTGTGAATGTGGTACCAACTGCCAATAAGTCTAAACCCAAATGTAAAAGGAATTTTCTATGGTTTATATGTATAATGTCTTTGTATTAAATGAATTAATAATTTAGGAAAAAATTTAAAAGTTATAGCATTAATGAAATTTTATTTTATTTTATTTATTTTTTCGAGCCAAACCTAACCTGACTCGGGTCGGGTTGGTTTGAGTTTCCTGGTTTGTTTATTTTTCGAGCCAACCCTAATTCGGCTCATTTTTTTCGAGTTGAATGCGGGTTGGGTCGGGTTGAGCTAGGTTGGCCCGTTTTGCCAACCCTAGTTTTGACCCACTTCTAGGTGGGGTGGGTTGAGGTGGGTTGGTGGGTTGAAAACCTCAACCCAACTCGCCCCGTTTTGGTGGGTTGACCCGCCGGACTCAACTCATATTGCCACCTCTTTTTTTTTGGTAAAAGCATATTGCCACCTCTAAATATATATATATATATATATATATATATATTATTGTATTATTAATAATATGGAGTATTACAAAGTATCAAAATCAATTTCCAATTACACTCATATCGCACATATATCGCACAAAATCATTTTATCAAAGGTAAAATTTATATTATAATTTGTTATCTATCACCATTATATATATATATATATATATATTATTACTACTGATTTATAGTTTATTATTATTATTATAAATTACTATTACTATGAATATTAAATATAATATACACTACATAAATTTAAAATATTATTTAATATCAAAACGTGTCCTAACGTGTCAGAATCTAACAGTTTTTAGAATTAACGTGTCGGAGTGTCGTGTCGTATCGTGTCACGTGTCACGTGTCCCGTGTCGGTATCGGTGCTACATAGGGTAAAACACCAATTCTTGTATGACCTAGACATAGGCTTGCTTGAGTTGTAGACTTCATAATTCATCGCGTTTAATGCTTATTCTAAGAGGAATTAACTAAGACATTAGGATTCTAATTAGAGTAAAGGGTTAAAGTCACTAAGTATTAGGATTTAACCAATTAATTTTTAGAAGATGAATTGTCTGAAATATCTGATATAATTTAATATTGAAATTAATTTAAACTACTCTAGGAGGATCTGAGGTGAAATAATTCCTAGCTACAGCTTTTGTTTTTGCTATTTTAAATTAAATTATCAAGTCTTGCATTTTTGAAATTATTGTTATTTACTGCAATTAATTTTAATTTTAATTCAAAAATTATTCTCAACAACCAATTTGAGTTTTCCAAATTAAAGGGAATAGTTATAATAGTGCTTGGCGCATTAATCCTCGTGGGACGATATTCTTATTTCACTACTTTATTACTTGAAACGATCGGTATACTTGTCGTAATCGCAACAAAGAACAATGGGGAAGGGAAGAAAGAAAGAACAAAGAACAGATGAAGAGGATAATGAATCGATTGTATTATTACTCAATGAATGATCCTTCCTATTACATTCAGAAGGATCCTTACACTCTTACCACAATGTTTATTGCCTTAACTAACCGGCTAACAGAAACCGAATAAAAAATTAACTACCAGTAATTAAACTAATAGTAACTAATGTCCTTGTTAATCATAGTTCCTCACGATAACGATGTGGGACTATCCTAGCTCTTTTGGCTCGCCTTTCTGCTATGCTGGTTGCTTGGACTCCTTCTTCTACTTCTCCTTGCTCCTCTCTCATATCAGACATTCTTTTTGTCTTTTTATTTCCTGAACCACTTGAACTTCTCTGTTTCTTCCTAGTAGACCTATAAAATAATCAAGAAAATCAACCCACAAAAGGAAGACAATACACTCAGAATGGGATACAAGACCATGTCAATTATGCTACTAGAAATACAACTCATTGCACTTAAAGCAGATGAACATGTATTCAACTTTTTAAAAAATATATGGAAATTTTCATACGTAGATGTGCAGTGAAACATATTCATTCAAATACAACTGAACTAAAAACTAATTTGTAAAGGGAAAACTTACACTTCACCAGAAGAGAGAGGTTTTGATGGCTTTAGCTTCTGGAAAGATCATAATATAAAAAACAAATTAAACTTCAATGCTACTTTATATCTTTTACTGGAAATAGAAAAAGTAGAACAGTAGAACTGCTAAAGAGAAAGAAGAAGACTGATGGAAAATCAGAGACCTTGGTAGGTTTGCGACCCCTGTCAATAAGCTCCCAGCGCTCCTTTCCCAAATGGAGTACTTCTACATCTCCGTCATTATATAATATCTTCCACATGACATGACAGTAAAATTGCGTCAAATTGTAATAGTTAGCTGGCAGAATAACATTGCACCAATTCAGAGTGTGAGCTTACCACATGCTTCCTCTTTAATGGGTCATAAGATTTAACAGTACCTTCATAAAATCTGCAGAACATCAATAAACCAACGTGAGAACCTCAATTAGAAATGCAAGGAAAACAAGAGAACAAATTGAAGATTTTAGAAATTCATCTCAAGGGTTTAAAGAAGGCAGACAGAAAGCACGTTCAATAGTAGAAAGCCATAAACTAATAATTAATCTAGTTCCAGTCAGAAATAGCATCAGTTAATGAGAACAGATGCAGCATGAAAAGCTTAAGAAATAAAAAAAATTAAGAAAGGTGTAGTCGAAAGAAGCAGCTAAACCCATAAGTCATTTAGAGAATGTGATCAAAATGCTTCCTACATCACTTAAAAAACCCAAGTCTTTCCCTTGATCGTCCTTTATATAAACAAAAAAAGTGGAATCCATGCATTGTTTTGCTTCTACAACTGATCTCTCTAGATTTATGCTAAGCACTCACTGCTTATCCATAGGCCACCAAACTTTAATTCCGCAGCCAATCAGATCTTCAGCATCACTTTCACCATCCTTTGTCGTACACTATAGACAAAAAATAAATGAACGAATGAATTAATCAAATCAAAGTCAAACTATAATCCACGAGACTCTGAAACACAAACATTATAAGTTATCCAAATTAATTTGTCTGACCACATTTATGATATCAATATCATTTTCAGCCATTTTTGTTTCAGCTGGTACAGAATTGTTCTTTTTCACTTGTTTGCCCTTGGTTCCCTGAGATTTTATGCTCTTTATTATTTCTGCCAGGGTCATTTCCTTTCCGTTTTTTTCACTGTCCTTTAAAGCATCATCCTCAGCTAATTGAGATGGAACCTGACATATGGAAGGAACATTATCACTTGATTCAAGATTTTAGATGCACCATAATTGCTAATTGACTTTACCCTTTGCATCAAACATACCATTTCTAATTCAGGTGATTCAGAATGAGCCAACACACTTTCATCAGCTAACCGGGTTTTCATTTCACTTACCTGCCAGATGAAATAAGTAGAGCATTGATTAGAATTTTTTAATGAGGAGTAATCCAAGATCTTGGAAATGTTAAAAATCTGTCTCAGTTCCACGTTCAGAATAAATCTTATACAAAACCCCCATCAAACATTATGAAGATGTTATCACCGTTTAATCACAGTAAAATGTCTGCGTAAGTGTCTATATCTGAACTCTAGCATCACAAAAGTTCAATCAATTAAAAAGATCAAATACCTTATGTTGAGCCAAAATAACAACCAATTCTACAACTTAAAACACACTCAAAATAGGTTGGGAAAAGATGAGCCAACTCATCGGGTTGGCTCGTAACCCGAATAAAATGAGTCGGGGATTGGGTTAGGGAAAATGAGTTAGTAACTCGAGTTAGCCCGACTCATTTTACTCAGAATTGCCGTCTAAGTGAAACAACACATATATATTAAAAGTCATTACACATATCAACTTAAAACACTTCAAGTATAAAAGCATGAAAACACAACATGCATATAAACCATTCCTCTAGGGGTGGCAATTTGGGTTGACCTGCCCCGCCACCAACCCGCCAAATACCGCAAAAAAATATGGGATGGAAAAATGAACCCACCCCGTTTTATGGTGGGTTGGCAGGTCAACCCACCAACCCGCCAATTAAAAAAATTAATTAAAATTAAAAAATAAATTATATTTTAAGAATTTTTCTAATATTATTTTATTTTATTTCACACTTCTCTATTTCTTTTTAGTCTCAATCTTAAATGTATACTAGTATTTGTCAAACATTCTTCAGGAACTTATATATAGATAACATTTGTCATAAATAAAATTGTTATTCTTTATTTTTGTAGGATGTACTAAGATAAAATTTTTTTTGGATATCACAAAAATTTAAGGACTAATGAAATACTACCTAATTGTAAAAAACAAAAAAAATTATAACCCGGCGGGTCAACCCGTCCCGCGGGGGGTTGAACCCGTTTTGACTAGGCTTGGCAAAATTGAGCCAACCACTCGACTAAAATGAGCCGGGTTGGGTTAGGGAAAATGAGTTAGCAACTCGAGTCAGCCCGACTCGTTTCGGCTCGAAAAAAACCGAGCCAACCCACGGGTCAAACGGGTTGGCTCGCGGGTTATGATTTTTTTAATATAAAAGTATAAAAATTAATGAAGGTAAAGTGGAAAGCTAAAACCTAAAATCCCAATTCCAAAGACCCAAACGAAAATACCCTGCAGCTGCCAATAAGTCAAAACCGTGAATTAAGGACCTTTTTTATAGTATGTGTGACAGTGTGAATGTGGTACCAACTGCCAATAAGTCTAAGTCCAAATGTAAAAGGAATTTTCTATGGTTTATCTGTATAATGTCTTTGTATTGAATGAATTAATAATTTAGGGAAAAAATTTAGAAGTTATAGCATTAGTGAAATTTTATTTTATTTTATTCATTTTTTCGAGCCAACCCGCGAGCCAACCCTAACCTGACTCGGGTCGGGTTGGTTTGAGTTTCCTTGCTTGTTTATTTTTCGAGCCAACCCTAACTCGACTCATTTTTCTCTAGTTGAATGCGGGTTGGGTAGGGTTGAGCCGGGTTGGCCCGTTTTGCCAACCCTAGTTTTGACCCACTTCTAGGCCGGACGGGTTGACCCGTCGGGCTCAACCCATATTGCCACCTCTAAATATATCTATATATATATTATTTTATTATTAATAATATGGAGTATTACAAAGTATCAAAATCAATTTCCAATTACACTTATATCGCTCATATATAGCACAAAATCATTTTATCAAAGGTAAAATTTATATTATAATTTGTTATCTATCACCATTAACTACCTATATATATATATATATATATATATATATATATATATATATATAATTTATAGTTTATTATTATTATTATTATTATAAATTACTATTATTTTTATATGACTTTGGTAACACAATCCTACTTTTCAAGTTCCTTTCTCTTCAAGTAAAGCAAGCAGCAGCAACGTTACAAATCAACCTCATTTAATAAAAGGTATCTTCAAGAATTAGCAACCATCTGGAAGGTGTTTTGACCAGCATGTGAAAGTATATTTAGCAATTAGCATACCAGAAGGAAACTATATAATTTGACAAGAAAAGAGAATACCATGATGTCATTTTCCTTCTCACGTAATTTGTATAGTAGTTTTGGAGGTAGAGAAACTGAAAGAGACAATCCTTGCAAATCAGCATCCTTCGGTACTAGTTGCGTGGTGATTGCTAATCCAAGGTCACATATCGCATAAGAATTCTGGCCATTTATGAATCACAGACGTAAGATTATATGCTCTCATCACTTTAACATTTGCAATTTTCATCCATAATCAGAAATTAAAAAAAAAATTAAAATTATCCTCAACCTTCGACTTTGATGCATCGACCATGTCTTCAGAGTGCTTAATACTTGTTTTCCCTGTACCTCCAAAAAAAAAAAAATATCATCTACATGTAATGTGTGGACTGCAACAAATCAGTAAAATAGATACATTGAAGTGTTACAGCAAAAAACTATGCGTAAAGATCCTAAGTCCTAACTGTATTTGGACAGGGTAAATCAACTAGGCATTGACAAGAGGACCCTTAAAAGCAAAAGCCTTTACTGTACATACACGCAAGTATGGATTTTGACATTATTCCAAACTAAGACTGACTCTATATAAGCTTTCCATAAACTCTGAAGCCTGGCAATTGGAATGCATAAAGGCAAACTTTTGAAAAAAGCATGTGACTTACATTATGTCTTTCAATCTGCAGACAACCTTCTATAAGCATTATATTATATGTATTATTTATTATAAATCACATAATCACTACCCGATGTAAGCATTTTATCAGTAATTCAGTAATTCATATTCAACAATGCCCATTCAAGAACATGATACAGGATCTTGAGAATTCATGATTTTCACTTAAGAGCGGCATACCTTTCTCCATTAGTGCGGAAGAACTTTGATGATGAAAGATTTTTTCTCAAAGTCTTTACCCTCTGCTTTCCTTGTATCGTCTATGACAGGATTCTGATACAACTTTTATGGGCAGAGCATGAAGGAGAGAAATTCTGAGAGAACTATTATCAGAGACTCACTGGTTCTCCTTTTATATAACTGAACCATGTCACCAGTTATAGAGTTTTATAACGTCAATTACCATAATGCATAACGTCAATTACCATTAATACGAAACGTCAATTACCATTCATGCAAAACGTTACCATAATGCAAAACTTTATAGAGTTTTATAACGTCAATTACCATAATGCATAACGTCAATTACCATTAATACGAAACGTCAATTACCATTAATGCAAAACGTTACCATAATGTAAAACGTCAATTCAGTGGTGTAGCCACTTGCAAACCAGCAGGTGCCAAGGCACTTGCTTAGTTTTTTTTTTTACTTATTATATATATATATATATATATATATATATATTATATAATTAATTATGATTAATTAAGATAAAAGTTATAATTTGGCACCACCTAAATAGAAAATCAAATACTCAATATAAAGTTACAACAAACTATCTAAATGCAAACAAATAATAAGGAACATGTATAGTATGATTATTTTTGTGTTTTATCTTTTTTTATTTTTTATCCTGTATATTTATTTTTTGTGTGCTTTATTCTAATCAGTTATGTTATTTATTCTTACTACTATTATTTTTTTAAAAAAAGACTTTTAAACTTAATCACTAAAATAATTAGTTGATCTATTTCAAAATTTGGGCCCAAATAAACCCATTTAAAAGTAGGGAAAAAGATTTGTCCTTTTAAAGGAAACATCCTTTTAGTTTTTGACACTATATCTTACCGGTAAAATATAGTTATAATATGAAGGAAATTTTTTTTTCTATTTTCTCAGTCACTTCAGCTGACGTGGAGAGAAAAAAAAATAACTTTTCATGTTATAACTATATCTTATCGATAAGACATAGTGTTAAAAACTAAAAGGACACAATTTGTGTCCTTTAAAAGTACAAACACTTAACCCTTAAAAGTAACAATCATGAAACCAAATGAATAACAGTACTACAATTACGGAATATGAAGGTCCATTGAACTATTGTGTTTTGGGTTATTGCACGCACAAAGAATAGTTAAAAACTTAATTCCCAGATGTGAGAACTTTCAGTCGTGATTATGGCTGTTCTGTAACTTGAGATATTGTTGCTAATATACATATAATTATTATATTTGTGTGTTTTTATATGAGATATTGTTTAAAATTTAAGGAATAGAAAAGATGCATTTTTATAGATATATAATCAAGGAGAAAACCATAATTTCTCATAGCTTGAGGGAAGCTAATCTATAAGACACAAAAGAAGACAGAACATTTATTTCTACATTGAACTGAAATAAAAACTTAAAATATATTAATTTTTTGCATATGAAGAGTAAACTTGTGTTTTGATAATAATGTGGTGAATAAATCATAAATGCTCGATAAGAAACTAGGCAAACAGAAGGAGGATTTGGTTTATAAAAAAAATAAGAAAAAATAAAAATAGAAATAAAAATAAAAAAAATAAAAATTTGGTTTATCGTGTTAAAAAACAATAAGAAAACAAAAATTTATCCAAACAGAATATACAATTAACAACATTAGTAATTTCATACATACTCATAAATTCAATATATATCGAAACAACATAATATAAAATAAAATCATTCAAAAATTCTATTTAACCAATAAAATGGATTCAGGAGGAAGATAGGTCTATTACAAATAGTATAAAAAATAAAAAATAATATACTAGGACAACCTAGAGGCTTTTGAATTGTAGCCTGAGACTCTTTTATTAAACGAACTTTTATACAAGTTCCAGTCTGGTGCCAACAACCAATTTTAGATATGTAAGCTCAGTCCTTCACGAGCCAAGCCAAAGACCCCTGATTTATTTAGCACCGCTACCCGCATCCCATCAACATTTGCTTAATGTACATTAATTTATTAGGAAATGAATTATCTTATGTGTTATTCAATATATTATATCATGTGAGAGGATTGTGATTATTTATGGATAAATTAACAGTAATAAGAGGTAAAGAGAAAAATATTGAAATAGAAAATGATAAAATTATTACTATTAATTTATTATTAATAATTATAATTTTTTAACATGAAAAATAATTATATTATATAACATATAAAAGCATCTAATATTCTAAAGGAAACCCATTCTTTGGCAAGTTTGGTGACGTGTCGCTTTCTCCTTCACTTTCAGTTTTGTGTTCACACTACAAAATATTTAAAATGTTTCCTTCTTTGGTAAAAAAGAATAAAAATAAAAATAAAAATATATTAAATAAAATAGAATCTGTAATTAAATTCAATTGAGAAAATATGTTAACAATAGCTGGTGGCAGACAACTCATTTAATGTCTCACTACTTTATTAAATCTTGATTTTCAATTTTGAATTTTAAATTTTAAATTTGAATTTGAATTTGAATTTGAATTTGAATTTTAAAGGGTGGGAAAACATTTGAACAATTGTTGGTGGCAGACAGCTCATTTATTATCCCATTACTTTTTTGTTAAAGAATAATCGTTAAAAACGAAAATATTATGAAAAAAATGCAAATATTTTGGGTATAAATAGTATATGTGTTATTGGTTTTTTCATTTATTATCCCATTACTGTTTTTTGAACGCTTGGTTTGTATTTTTAAAATTTTAATTCTAAATTTGACTCAAACAAAAACTAACTAATTTAAACTTTAAATTTTAATATCTGTTTAAAAAGGATAAAAATGAATTTTAGCGTCTAATTTAAAAATAAAAAATTTATTGTTTTTTGAACGCTTGGTTTGTATTTTTAAAATTTAAATTCTAAATTTGACTCAAACGAAAACTAATTAATTTAAACTTTAAATTTGACTCACTATAAATTATCTTCCTCATTGTGGCAAGGAAAAAAAACAAATCATTGTCAGAAAATATAGCCATATAATTCTTAACAACTTATAGCACATTGTTTTGGAAAGACCTGATATTAACAATTTATAGTGAGTCAAACTTATTTCACACCATTTTCCTTCTCTACTTTTTCAACAAACTTATTTCTCAACAAAAACATTTCATATAAATTTGACTCGAATATTTCAAATTTAAACTTTAAATTTTAATATCTGTTTAACAAGGATAAAAAAGATTTGGAGCGTCTAATTTAAAAAAGAAAATTAACTGTTTTTTGAAAGCTTGGTTTGTATTTTTAAAATTTAAATTCTAAATTTGACTCAAACAATAACTAACTAATTTAAACTTTAAATTTTAATATCTATTTCAAAAGGATAAAAAGGATTTCGAGCGTCTAATTTAAAAACAAAAAATTTACTATTTTTTGAACGCTTGGTTTGTATTTCTTAAATTTAAATTCTAAATTTAACTCAAACAAAAACTAAAAAATTTAAACTTTAAATTTTCATACCTGTTTAAAAAGGATTTCAAGCGTCTAATTTAAAAATAAAATATTTACTGTTTTTTGAACGCTTGGTTTGTATTTTTAAAATTTAAAATCTAAATTTGACACAAATCCTTGGAAAAAAATAATTATTTATTATTATTTTGTAATTCTGATTGTTATAAATGAATATCCATCTCTGAGATAAAATATAAAAACTTTGATGCAACTATAAAAAAAAAATTTATGTGGATGAATATAAAACTTATTATTTGCTGGTATATAATGCTGACAATTAGAGGTTGCAAACTGAATTCAGTCCGGAGGACCGGCCTGCCAACATTTTTTTGTAATTAAATTAAAATTTCGCTCTTCTTCTTTTATAATTAAATTTCTATTTCTTATTTTAATTTTTGTACTATTGATGTTTTTTAAAAATTAATAATATTTAATAATTATTTTAATTTTTGTCCAAAACAAATGGAAGAAGTTTTATTTTTAACCGATGTTATTATTAAACTTACAATCAACAAAATTAGTCATGATATCGAATTGTGGAGTAATACCAGCCAATTCTTTGGAAAGTAAAACAAATGAATTGAATATATATACTTAAAATCAAAGTAAAATTACACTTATAGTTACATTTAATTTTTTAAAATTATATGTGACATTAAAATATAAATTAGACATAACTTATTATTTTTAAGTATAAAAATTTATTACCTGATGATATGAATTTTTGATAATTAGAGGTGGTAAAATGGGACCTGGAGGGCCAGCCCGCCAAATAGTAGAGTTCGTCCGCCAGCACATTATTTTTTATATTTATTTTATAACAAATCTATCTTTTTGTGGTTGATCATTGGATTTATTGCTGTAAATATTTCTAAAACAAGCATCTAAACTAACCCTATTCAGATTAAATATGATGCATTAAATATATGTTTATATATATATATATATTGTGAACAATTATTTATACTTATGTAATTAAGCAAATGAATGGTCTTTTTTTTTGTTTGGTAAGCGAATGGTCTTTGATATTACCACATTTAACTTCAACTATAAAATGTTTGTTATAATATTAACGTACTAACTCAAATATTTTTGAACTCTTCATCTAATATATATGGTACAACTACAAAAAAATAGATACATAATAATCTAGACGTAAATATAAGAACCTTTTTTATATGGATAAATACGAAAACCTATTATAAGTTGATAGAAAATGTTGACAATTAGAGGTGGCAAAATGAGCTCGGCCCGGAGGGCCGGCTCACCCCGAGCGCGAACATGTTTCCCCCCTTATATCTACTGTCTAACAAACCTGTCTTTGTATGATTAAGATAATTAGATTTACTGCTGTAAATATTTTAGAAACAAATATCTAAATAAAATGAATAATCATATTGTGATAAATAAAAGTGCATTTAAACAAAATGAACAATCAACATAACATTTAAATATTTTTCTTCGTGTATATTAATTGATTTCATTTTATAACAAATTTTGTGTACGATTAAAACAATAAGACGGGATCGTATTGAATAATAATACAAAGGAGAAGGTTAATTGGTGGTTATAATAAAGAATGAATTATTAAGTATATAACTATATTTGTTTTACATAACAACCAATGCCCATTACATGCTACAAAGGTTTCTCATTTTTATTTTTTGAAGAAAAATATTTAAGAACAATTTTTGAGAACAAGATAACCAAATGTAAACAAAATGGCTATTAATCTTTCGTCGTAGTATTATAGCATGTTTAGAAAATTTTATTTTTTAGATTTTATTTTCAAAAGTTCTTTTAAAAAACTGTAAAAAAATTGTTTTTCAAAATAAATTAATCTACTATCAACAAAATATGAAAATTTCAAAGAAATCAAAGTAGGCACTAAATAAGTTAAAAAGGTTGGGACCACTAACTAGGGATGTGCAAAATAACCAAAAAAATGGGTCAAACCATGAACCGAACCGAATCGCTCCATAAAATAACCGATTTTAAAAAACTAGTTCATGAACCGAACCGATTTTTAAAGAACCAGTTCATGAACTGAACCGCTTTTTAGAACCGGTTTAAGAACCGAACCGCTTTTTAGAACCGGTTTAAGAACCGAACCGAACCATTTTCAAACCAAACCAAATTAATTTTTATAACTTTATTTTTTAAATTTTTGATTTTTTTCTTTTCAAAAGAGGTTCGACCCGAACCGGTTTCGAACCACTTCCGAATAGGTTCCGAACCACTTCCGAACCGAACCAGTTTTGGACCGAACCGAACCACTTTCGAACCGAACCACTTTCGAACCGAACCATTTAAACCAATTCGGTTCGTTTTTTAAAAAAACAGATTCGGTTCGACCCATGCACATCCCTACCACTAACCACTCTAAGAGTTAATGTTAATGTTAAACCATTCTAACAAAAAAAAACTCACTATCTATATAACCCCCCCCCCCCCCCCCAAAAAAAAAACATCTAAGGGTGTGTTAACTGTTAACTGGTCGAGTGCAACAGCTAAGCATGTGTTTAAGTTTAGTTTTATTTTTTTGTTAAACTAATGAGTATTAAATATAATATACACTACATAAATTAAAAATATTATTTAATATCAAAACGTGTCCTAATGTGTCGGAATCTAACAGTTTTTAGAATTAATGTAAGAACCCGCACCGCTAATTAAGGTAATTAGTAAACTAATTATGATAATTAGGAAATAATTCCATAATTGACCTTAATAATTAATAATGGGCTTAGATAATTATATCGAGTGAGTAAAAATGCTGAAACTCGCTTTTCGGAAGAAAAGCGCAGATACCGGTTCTGCTACCCGGTATAAATGCGTACTGGAAAAGTATCCCGGAAAATTATAACGAACACATGATAATTACTAGAATATTATGTAGGACTTGTAAAACAAGTTTCAAGTCAAAATGACGTAATCTGATGCCAGAACTGATACTGACTATGGAAAAGCGCGTACCGGAAAGGTGCTCCGAAAAATAAAATAAAAATATGACAAATCTTAGAAAAATGTGTAGGTCTAGAATCCGAAGTTTGAGATCAAGATCTTTTACTTTGCGATTAAGGCTAATACTGCGCGTTTAGTGGCCATGTGCCTATAAATAGACACACTAGCACACAACCCTAGGCAGCATATTGTTCATACGGGAGTGTTTGGTGGCTGAAGGGAGTATTCACTGTTTCATTGCTCTCCTTCACCATTCTTGAGCCTTGGACCAATTCTTCATTAATTCTTCCTCTCTTCTTCTTACAATCACATAGTAGAGTGGGTTGTGGGAGTGTGGGGCTGCATTTTTGCACTCTCAGCCATTGTAGAGTGTGTTGTGAGGTCTGTTCTGAAGTGTTGAGTTGTGTGAGGGGGAGTTGTGAGTGTTCCCTTGGTAGTGGAGGTTCCAAGAAGCCTCCTTTGGTGCCAAGAACCAACCTTTGGGTGGCATTTTCGTGTCCTTGGGTGTGCTGGACTTGTGTGCAGTGTTAAGTGCTCCAAAGTCACCTTGAACTACTGACCAAGCTTTGGGGTAAGTCACCTTAACTTGATAATGTGTTTTTATGGCTTAAAGGTGGTATCTTGGTATGTTAATGAGTTTAACATGTAACCAACACATAAGTGAACCTAAAATGGATTAAAGATGCATGCTTTAACGTGTACATGTGATAAAAGTTGGATCTTTGGGTAGGATATTCATGAAATGCAGAAACTGCATTCTGTCGTGAGATATCCGGATATTCGTCGAACAGATATCCGGATATCAGTATCCGGATATGGTATCCGGATATTGATATCCGGATATGGGATCTGGGTATCCGGATATGACATATCCGGATATGTCCAGTGTGATATCCGGATATGACATATCCGGATATGTTCTTCATGATATCCGGATATCCTGGGTTCTGCGCAGACAGTAGCTTTACTGTATGAACAGTAAGCTATGGGGTGTGTGTGGACCCTAGTTTAAGGAAGTTGAACTTCTATAACTAATGGACTAAGTCAGAATCACATGATTAAGGGCTTATGGCTTTGTTGGAAGCCTTGAGACGTAAAACGTAAAGGAAAGGCGTAGTCTTTAAGTTGTATGCTTGTTGTACATTAATATTGATGTATTATTGGTCCATATCAGATTGTGATACTGCTGTTTGTTGACTTGTGAGTGGTTGGACTCTTGGCTTGGATAGCTAGCTTGCAAGGTAAGCTTTCGTGTCCTCGGTTTAGCCATTTTGATGTTCCACCATGTCCCATGGGGATGGGTTTATGCATGCTGTGTTACATGCTTTGATTATTTTGGAAATGCTGTTGAGCTGTTTATATGTAATGAGCATTTATGATATGCATGTGGTGTCCACCTAGACGGCAATCCTGAGTATGTGGTACATACAAGATGGAGAAGCATGTGGGTGAGGTGCAGGTAGTATCCATGTACTCATGTAGGCATAGACGTATTCCTACATTTCTCTGGCCAGTAGATTTGAAAGCACACATGACATGATTAATTGCTGCATCGCATGATTTTAGAACTTATACTGTAATACTGTTTTGAGAACTTATATTACACATGTAAGTGAGCTTGGGGTGGAGACTCCTTGAGGACCCCTTGTCTTACTGAGATTTCTTGTTAGAGATCTCACCCCACGTTTGGGGACGCTTATTTCAGGATCAGTTAATGTTGAGGGCTCAGGTGGCAGGAGGCCAGAGTTGAGCTGATATTCTGATATGCTGTCTTGCTGGATTTGCTGTTATGTTTTCCGCTTTTATTATGCTGATTATGTTGAGACTATTTGTTGGGCATTGTTGCCTTATTTGGTGAGCATGGGGTTTGTCCATGCCACATGTTTGTGTTATTGTCCTTTTACTTTAATGTTGTAATTAATGTATCAGGATTTTGACCCAGGCTGCATGTGTAGTCCTGTGGCTTTAGATACACACATTATATTTATGTACGAGGTATTCAGTTAGTTGTCTTGCAATTTACATACAGGCAGTATTTTTATGAAAATGATTAAGTAATCAAGTTGGTTAAGTTAATGACGTCATAATTGAATTAAAGAAAAAGTTATTCCGCATTTTTATTAAGCGTGGCTTAATACGATAGTGTGTTAACAGACCGGGTTAACACGGGCTGTTACATTTTATGGTATCAGAGCACTTTCTAGGGAAAAGCCTGTATGTATTGCAATAACTTAGGATGTGTCGTTGCGTGTCTACTTTGTGTTCTCTCTGACTGGTGTGTGTTATGATAATGCATATGTGACCACATGGCGTGGGCCTGATCAACTCATTCTTTGTGTAACTTGTGCAGAGTCATGGTGCCGCCAAGGAGGAACACGAGTACTAGCGAGGATCAATCGGATCCTGTCCTGGCTGCATTGGCTGAGATGCAGGCGGCCCGACTAGCCGACCAGGAAGCCACGAGGCTGGCGAACCGGGCAATGCTGGACGCAATTAGAGATGCGAACCGGCAAACCACGGCAGAGGTTCTGGAGGAGAACCGGATGGCCAACATGACGATGATGAGGGTCATGTTGGAGGAGTTGAGGGCTGGTCCTGCTGCGGGCCAGGGTCCTCCACCACCTCCACCGCCGCCACCGCCTCCACCTCCGCCTAGTCAACAGGAGGACACCCAGAGCCAGATGGGCGAGGGTAGTCATTTGACGGGGGCTATGCAGACTATCCCCGTTCTTGCTGAGGATCGTGACGAGATCGATCGCCGGCTGAATGCTTTCCGCAAGCATAAGCCACCTACCTTCGACGGATCGTATGATCCCATTGCTGCTGCCAGATGGCTACAGGCGCTGGACAAGATTTTCCGGATCATGCAGTGCACCGATCCGCAGAAGCTGCTGTTCGCCACGTACATGCTGGAGAGCGAGGCCCATGAGTGGTGGACCAACCTTTCTCAGGTCTACGAGATGCAGGGCCATGTGATGACGTGGCCATTCTTCGAGGAGAGCTTCCTGGGTCAGTACTTCCCTTATGACTCACAGGAGAGGAAGCAGGGGGAGTTTGACCGGTTGGTGCAGGGCTCGTTGTCTGTTGACGAGTACCTGGCCAAGTTCAATGAGTTGGTCAAATTCTCTCATTTCCGCATGGCGAGACCGACTCCCGTTTTTCTGGCGGCCAAGTTCCGGAGGGGACTTAATGAGGATATTGCTGGACATCTCGCTGGTTCTGCTTCGAGAGACTTCGGAGCGTTGGTGCAGCAGTGCCGCGACATCGAGGACTACTGCCGGGCGAGTCAGGCCAAGAGGGCCAAGGTTGAGGTGCCGCAGAGCGCTGGTGGTTCTACTCCCTGGAAGAACAAGAACTTTGCCAACAAGGGCAAGGGCAAACCACCGTTGGCAGCTAAGCAAGCGCCAAACCAGTTCAGGAAGACTGCCGCTCCGGGGAATACCGCTAGACCTCCTGCTCCCAGATGTTCTGGATGCGGGAAGTCACATTTTGGGCCGTGCTCTACCGGTCAGCTGATATGCTTCCAGTGTGGCAAGGAGGGCCACTATTCTAGAGATTGCCCGACGGCGAGAGTTGCTGCAGTACAGGCTGTGCCGTTGCAGATGGTTCCTACTGGGGCACCAGCCGTGCCACCTACTACCGGACGAGTCTACACACTTGATCGTCAGCAGTCGGACAGAGCTCCGAACCTGGTCAGAGGTACTGTTACCATTGGCGGTTCAGCTATTGATGTTTTGTTTGATTCCGGGGCAACGCACTCATTTGTTGCTACCCCTATTGCTGTGGGGCTTGAGTTGCCCAGTGATGTGCTTTCTCCACCGATGCGGGTTACCACCGCCACCGGAGAAAAATGTTTGACCTCCACTGTTCATCGCGATGTAGCGTTTCAGTGGGATGGCCGTGACTTCTCGGTAGATCTGATAGGATTACCGATGGCCAACCTTCAGATTATTTTGGGCATGGATTGGTTGTCCAGAAACTGTGCAATGATTGACTGTTGTGCCAAGAAAGTGGTGATGTCTCCAGGTGGGTCCACAGCCAGTTCCTCACCGTTCATTTCAGTCCTGCAGGCGAGGAGGGCCTTGAGAGCAGGGGCATTTGGCTATGTCATGTTGGGAGGTTTGGTGAGTGGGACACAGGAGGATCTCACTGGCATTCCTGTGGTGAGGGAATTCCTCGAGGTGTTTCCTGAGGAGATTCCTGAGTTTCCACCACAGAGGGAGATAGAGTTCTCCATTGACTTATTGCCTGGTGTGGGGCCTATATCGTTGGCTCCATACCGGATGTCGCCACCAGAGTTGGCGGAGCTGAAGAAGCATATCGAGGAGCTTTCAGCAAAAGATTTTATTCGGCCGAGTGTGTCTCCCTGGGGAGCACCGGTCATTTTTGTTAAAAAGAAAGATGGGACCATGCGGTTGTGCACCGACTACCGACAGTTGAACAAGGTGACAATCAAGAACAAGTACCCTCTTCCACGCATTGATGATTTGCTGGATCAGCTCAGGGGTGCTTGTGTGTATTCCAAGATTGATCTCCGGTCCGGTTACCATCAGATACGGGTAAAGCCGGAGGATGTCCCAAAGACAGCATTTCGCTCGAGGTACGGGCACTACGAGTACTTGGTGATCCCGTTTGGACTCACCAATGCACCCGCAGTGTTCATGGACTACATGAACAGAATCTTCCAGCCGTACCTGGATCAGTTTGTGATCGTCTTCATTGACGACATCTTGATCTACTCCAAGACGGAGGAGGAGCATACCGAGCACTTGAAGATTGTGTTGCAAGTGCTAAAAGAGAAGAAGCTCTATGCGAAGCCGTCAAAATGCGAGTTTTGGCTCAAGGCGGTGAAATTTCTGGGTCATGTGATTTCTGCTAATGGAGTTGCAGTTGATCCTAACAAGATTGAGGCCATGATGGATTGGGAGAGGCCCAAGACGGTTACAGAAGTGAGAAGCTTCTTGGGTTTGGCAGGCTACTATAGGAGGTTCATAGAAGGATTCTCCAAGATGGTGCTACCGATGACACGCCTTACCCGGAAGGAGACTCCATTCGTGTGGACACATGAGTGTGAGGAATGTTTCCAGGAGTTGAAGGAGAGACTGACTACTGCTCCAGTGTTAGTTCTTCCTGATCCTGCGGAGCAATTCGAGTTATACTGCGATGCTTCTGGTAAAGGACTTGGCTGTGTGCTGATGCAGAAAGGGAAAGCGGTTGCTTACGCTTCAAGACAGTTGAAACCTCACGAGGAGAACTACCCGACTCACGACTTGGAGTTGGCAGCCATTGTTTTTGCTTTCAAGATTTGGAGGCATTACCTGTTTGGCATGAAGTTTGCTGTATTCAGTGATCACAAGAGCCTGAAGTACCTGTTTGACCAGAAGGAGTTGAACATGAGACAGCGTAGATGGATGGAGTTCTTGAAGGACTACGACTTTGAGTTGAGGTATCATCCTGGCAAGGCCAATGTGGTAGCCGATGCTTTGAGTCGGAAGTCCGTGAGCTTATCCAGCTTAATGATGAACGACTACGAGGTGATCGAGAAGTTCAGAGACTTGAGAGTAAACTCCTTGTTTGGGGGTGCACTGCTTGAGATGGAAACAGCAGAAGTGATTAATGAGCTGATGGAAAAGATCAAAGAGGCGCAAGTGCAAAGAGAGTGCCTCGATTATGTGAAGAACCAGGACGGTGTGTCTTGGAACGATGACGGATTGCTGCTGTTCCAGAAGAGGATTGTTATTCCTCGAGGGCCATTGACCGAGGAGGTTATGGCAGAGGCTCATAAGGGCCGGTTCACTATCCACCCTGGTGCTACAAAAATGTACCAGGACTTAAAGAGAAATTTTTGGTGGCCGGGCATGAAGAAGGACATAGCGGTCTACGTGTGTCCAAATGCCTTATTTGCCAGAAAGTGAAGATCGAGCACCAGAAACCGTCTGGTAAACTTCAACCTCTGGAGATTCCACAGTGGAAGTGGGAGAGTATT
Source organism: Gastrolobium villosum (assembly GCA_032173675.1). Lineage (NCBI taxonomy): Eukaryota > Viridiplantae > Streptophyta > Magnoliopsida > Fabales > Fabaceae > Gastrolobium > Gastrolobium villosum. The sequence goes on from JAVKPL010010918.1 coordinate 24,801, forward strand.
TCCATGGACTTCGTGGTGGGATTGCCCAAAACTCAGGCTGGTTGTGACTCTATCTGGGTCATTGTGGACAGATTGACCAAGTCTGCCCATTTTCTTCCAGTGAAGGTGAGCTTCACTACAGAGCAGTTGGCCAAGCTATATGTCCGCGAGATCGTGAGGCTTCACGGGGTGCCCGAGAGTATCATCAGTGATAGGGACCCGAAGTTCACATCTCGGTTCTGGGAGGCGCTGCAGGAGGCTTTTGGTACGCAGTTGAGATTGAGTACCGCCTATCACCCTCAGACTGACGGACAGACTGAGCGGACCATCCAGACATTGGAGGACATGTTGAGAGCTTGCACGTTGGAGCTGGGTTCTGCATGGGATAGGTACCTTCCGTTGGTTGAATTCTCGTACAACAACAGTTTTCATGCTAGTCTGGGCATGGCACCCTACGAGGCGCTGTACGGTAGGAGGTGTCGGACTCCTACCTGCTGGTCTGAGGTTGGAGATAAAGAGCTTTTCGGCTTGGACTTTGTCCAAGATACTACCCTACAGATCCAGATGATCAGGGAAAAGTTGAAGCAGGCGCAAAATCGTCAGAAGAGCTACTACGATGTCAAGCATCGACCACTGGAGTTCAATGAGGGTGAGCACGTGTTTGTGAAGCTTTCACCTGTCACCGGTGTTGGACGGGCACTCGGCGTGAGGAAGTTGAGCCCGCGATTCATTGGGCCCTACCAGATCCTTGGTAGAGTAGGACCAGTTGCCTATCGACTCGCCTTACCTCCGAACCTTGCCAACATCCACGACGTGTTTCACGTGTCTCAGCTTCGAAAATACATAGCAGACCCTTCGCACGTGGTGCAGCCGGATGATGTGGAGGTTCGGGAGAACCTAAAGACTCCCGTCGGACCACTCAAGATTCTCGATCGAGGCGAGAAACAGCTTAGGAGCAAGATCATTCCGATGGTCAAGGTGCAGTGGACTGGGCGTAGTCCTGAGGAGTGTACCTGGGAGCGAGAGGACGAGCTTCTCCGACAGTATCCCGACTTTCGAGACAGGTATGTTTCTGATTTTGAGGACAAAATCCTTAAAAAGGTGGGGTGAATGTAAGAACCCGCACCGCTAATTAAGGTAATTAGTAAACTAATTATGATAATTAGGAAATAATTCCATAATTGACCTTAATAATTAATAATGGGCTTAGATAATTATATCGAGTGAGTAAAAATGCTGAAAGTCGCTTTTCGGAAGAAAAGCGCAGATACCGGTTCTGCTACTCGGTATAAATGCGTACCGGAAAAGTATCCCGGAAAATTATAACGAACGCATGATAATTACTAGAATATTATGTAGGACTTGTAAAACAAGTTTCAAGTCAAAATGACGTAATCTGATGCCAGAACTGATACTGGCTATGGAAAAGCGCGTACCGGAAAGGTGCTCCGAAAAATAAAATAAAAATATGAAAAATCTTAGAAAAATGTGTAGGTCTAGAATCTGAAGTTTGAGATCAAGATCTTTTACTTTGCGATTAAGGCTAATACTGCGCGTTTAGTGGCCATGTGCCTATAAATAGACACACTAGCACACAACCCTAGGCAGCATATTGGTCATACGGGAGTGTTTGGTGGCTGAAGGGAGTATTCACTGTTTCATTGCTCTCCTTCACCATTCTTGAGCCTTGGACCAATTCTTCATTAATTCTTCCTCTCTTCTTCTTACAATCACATAGTAGAGTGGGTTGTGGGAGTGTGGGGCTGCATTTTTGCACTCTCAGCCATTGTAGAGTGTGTTGTGAGGTCTGTTCTGAAGTGTTGAGTTGTGTGAGGGGGAGTTGTGAGTGTTCCCTTGGTAGTGGAGGTTCCAAGAAGCCTCCTTTGGTGCCAAGAACCAACCTTTGGGTGGCATTTTCGTGTCCTTGGGTGTGCTGGACTTGTGTGCAGTGTTAAGTGCTCCAAAGTCACCTTGAACTACTGACCAAGCTTTGGGGTAAGTCACCTTAACTTGATAATGTGTTTTTATGGCTTAAAGGTGGTATCTTGGTATGTTAATGAGTTTAACATGTAACCAACACATAAGTGAACCTAAAATGGATTAAAGATGCATGCTTTAACGTGTACATGTGATAAAAGTTGGATCTTTGGGTAGGATATTCACGAAATGCAGAAACTGCATTCTGTCGTGAGATATCCGGATATTCGTCGAACAGATATCCGGATATCAGTATCCGGATATGGTATCCGGATATTGATATCCGGATATGGGATCTGGGTATCCGGATATGACATATCCGGATATGTCCAGTGTGATATCCGGATATGTTCTTCATGATATCCGGATATCCTGGGTTCTGCGCAGACAGTAGCTTTACTGTATGAACAGTAAGCTATGGGGTGTGTGTGGACCCTAGTTTAAGGAAGTTGAACTTCTATAACTAATGGACTAAGTCAGAATCACATGATTAAGGGCTTATGGCTTTGTTGGAAGCCTTGAGACGTAAAACGTAAAGGAAAGGCGTAGTCTTTAAGTTGTATGCTTGTTGTACATTAATATTGATGTATTATTGGTCCATATCAGATTGTGATACTGCTGTTTGTGGACTTGTGAGTGGTTGGACTCTTGGCTTGGATAGCTAGCTTGCAAGGTAAGCTTTCGTGTCCTCGGTTTAGCCATTTTGATGTTCCACCATGTCCCATGGGGATGGGTTTATGCATGCTGTGTTACATGCTTTGATTATTTTGGAAATGCTGTTGAGCTGTTTATATGTAATGAGCATTTATGATATGCATGTGGTGTCCACCTAGACGGCAATCCTGAGTATGTGGTACATACAAGATGGAGAAGCATGTGGGTGAGGTGCAGGTAGTATCCATGTACTCATGTAGGCATAGACGTATTCCTACATTTCTCTGGCCAGTAGATTTGAAAGCACACATGACATGATTAATTGCTGCATCGCATGATTTTAGAACTTATACTGTAATACTGTTTTGAGAACTTATATTACACATGTAAGTGAGCTTGGGGTGGAGACTCCTTGAGGACCCCTTGTCTTACTGAGATTTCTTGTTAGAGATCTCACCCCACGTTTGGGGACGCTTATTTCAGGATCAGGTAATGTTGAGGGCTCAGGTGGCAGGAGGCCAGAGTTGAGCTGATATTCTGATATGCTGTCTTGCTGGATTTGCTGTTATGTTTTCCGCTTTTATTATGCTGATTATGTTGAGACTATTTGTTGGGCATTGTTGCCTTATTTGGTGAGCATGGGGTTTGTCCATGCCACATGTTTGTGTTATTGTCCTTTTACTTTAATGTTGTAATTAATGTATCAGGATTTTGACCCAGGCTGCATGTGTAGTCCTGCGGTTCTAGATACACGCATTATATTTATGTACGAGGTATTCAGTTAGTTGTCTTGCAATTTACATACAGGCAGTATTTTTATGAAAATGATTAAGTAATCAAGTTGGTTAAGTTAATGACGTCATAATTGAATTAAAGAAAAAGTTATTCCGCATTTTTATTAAGCGTGGCTTAATACGATAGTGTGTTAACAGACCGGGTTAACACGGGCTGTTACAATTAACGTGTCGGACTGTCCTAATGTGTCGGAATCTAACAGTTTTTAGAATTAACGTGTCGTATCGTGTCACGTGTCCCGTGTCGGTATCGGTGCTACATAGGGTAAAACACCAATTCTTGTATGACCTAGACATAGGCTTGCTTGAGTTGTAGAATTCATAATTCATCGCGTTTAATGCTTATTCTAAGAGGAATTAACTAAGACATTAGGATTCTAATTAGAGTAAAGGGTAAGTATTAGGATTTAACCAATTAATTTTTAGAAGATGAATTGTCTGAAATATCTGACATAATTTAATATTGAAATTAATTTAAATTATTCTAGGAGGATCTGAGGTGAAATAATTCCTAGCTACAGCTTTTGTTTGTGCTATTTTAAATTAAATTCTCAAGTCTTGCATTTTTGAAATTATTGTTATTTACTGCAATTAATTTTAATTTAAATTCAAAAATTATTCTCAACAACCAATTTGAGTTTTCCAAATTAAAGGGAATAGTTATAATAGTGCTTGGTGCATTAATCCTCGTGGAACGATATTCTTATTTCACTACTTTATTACTTGAAATGATCGGTATACTTGTCGTAATCGCAACAAAGAACAATGGGGAAGGGAAGAAAGAAAGAACAAAGAACAGATGAAGAGGATAATGAATCGATTGTATTATTAGTCAGTGAATGATCCTTCCTATTACATTCAGAAGGATCCTTACACTCTTACCACAATGTTTATTGCCTTAACTAATCGGCTAACAGAAACCGAATAACAAATTAACCACCAGTAATTGAACTAACAGTAACTAATGTCCTTGTTAATCATAGTTCCTCACGATAACGATGTGGGACTATCCTAGCTCTTTTGGCTCGCCTTTCTGCTATGCTGGTTGCTTGGACTCCTTCTTCTACTTCTCCTTGCTCCCCTCTCATATCAGACATTCTTTTTGTCTTTTTATTTCCTGAGCCACTTGAACTTTTCTGTTTCTTCCCAGTAGACCTATAAAATAATCAAGAAAATCAACCCACAAAAGGAAGACAATACACTCAGAATTTGATACAAGACCATGTCAATTATGCTACTAGAAATACAACTCATTGCACTTAAAGCAGATGAACATGTATTCAACTTTTTAAAAAATATATGGAAACTTTCATACGTAGATGTGCAGTGAAACATATTCATTCAAATACAACTGAACTAAAAACTAATTTGTAAAGGGAAAACTTACACTTCACCAGAAGAGAGAGGTTTTGATGGCTTTAGCTTCTGGAAAGATCATAATATAAAAAAAAAAAAAAATTAAACTTCAATGCTACTTTATATCTTTTACTGGAAATAGAAAAAGTAGAACAGTAGAACTGCTAAAGAGAAAGAAAGAAGACTGATGGAAAATCAGAGACCTTGGTAGGTTTGCGACCCCTGTCAATAAGCTCCCAGCGCTCCTTTCCCAAATGGAGTACTTCTACATCCCCGTCATTATATAATATCTTCCACATGACATGACAGTAAAATTGCGTCAAATTGTAATAGTTAGCTGGCAGAATAACATTGCACCAATTCAGAGTGTGAGCTTACCACATGCTTCCTCTTTAATGGGTCATAAGATTTAACAGTACCTTCATAAAATCTGCAGAACATCAATAAACCAACGTGAGAACCTCAATTAGAAATGCAAGGAAAACAAGAGAACAAATTGAAGATTTTAGAAATTCATCTCAAGGGTTTAAAGAAGGCAGACAGAAAGCACGTTCAATAGTAGAAAGCCATAAACTAATAATTAATCTAGTTCCAGTCAGAAATAACATCAGTTAATGAGAACAGATGCAGCATGAAAAGCTTAAGAAATAAGCAAATTAAGAAAGGTGTAGTCGAAAGAAACAGCTAAACCCATAAGTCATTTAGAGAATGTGATCAAAATGCTTCCTACATCACTTAAAAAACCCAAGTCTTTCCCTTAATCGTCCTTTATATAAACAAAAAAAAGTGGAATCCATGCATTGTTTTGCTTCTACAACTGATCTCTCTAGATTTATGCTAAGCACTCACAGCTTATCCATAGGCCACCAAACTTTAATTCCGCAGCCAATCAGATCTTCAGCATCACTTTCACCATCCTTTGTCGTACACTATAGACAAAAAATAAATGAACGAATGAATTAATCAAATCAAAGTCAAACTATAATCCACGAGACTTGCTGAAACACAAACATTATAAGTTATCCAAATTAATTTGTCTGACCACATTTATGATATCAATATCATTTTCAGCCATTTTTGTTTCAGCTGGTACAGAATTGTTCTTTTTCACTTGTTTGCCCTTGGTTCCCTGAGATTTTATGCTCTTTATTATTTCTGCCAGGGTCATTTCCTTTCCGTTTTTTTCACTGTCCTTTAAAGCATCATCCTCAGCTAATTGAGATGGAACCTGACATATGGAAGGAACATTATCACTTGATTCAAGATTTTAGATGCACCATAATTGCTAATTGACTTTACCCTTTGCATCAAACATACCATTTCTAATTCAGGTGATTCAGAATGAGCCAACACACTTTCATCAGCTAACCGGGTTTTCATTTCACTTACCTGCCAGATGAAATAAGTAGAGCATTGATTAGCATTTTTTAATGAGGAGTAATCCAAGATCTTAGAAATGTTAAAAATCTGTCTCAGTTCCACGTTCAGAATAAATCTTATACAAAACCCCCATCAAACATTATGAAGATGTTATCACCGTTTAATCACAGTAAAATGTCTGCGTAAGTGTCTATATCTGAACTCTAGCATCACAAAAGTTCAATCAATTAAAAAGATCAAATACCTTATGTTGAGCCAAAATAACAACCAATTCTACAACTTAAAACACACTCAAAATAGGTTGGGAAAAGATGAGCCAACTCATCGGGTTGGCTCGTAACCCGAATAAAATGAGTCGGGGATTGGGTTAGGGAAAATGAGTTAGTAACTCGAGTTAGCCCGACTCATTTTACTCAGAATTGCCGTCTAAGTGAAACAACACATACATATTAAAAGCCATTACACATATCAACTTAAAACACTTCAAGTATAAAAGCATGAAAACACAGCATGCATATAAACCATTCCTCTAGGGTGGCAATTTGGGTTGAACTGCCCCGCCACCAACCCGCCAAATACCGCAAAAAAATATGGGATGGAAAAATGAACCCACCCCGTTTTATGGTGGGTTGGCAGGTCAACCCACCAACCCGCCAATTAAAAAAATTAATTAAAATTAAAAAATAAATTATATTTTAAGAATTTTTCTAATATTATTTTATTTTATTTCACACTTCTCTATTTTTTTTAGTCTCAATCTTAAATGTATACTAGTATTTGTCAAACATTCTTCAGGAACTTATATATAGATAACATTTGTCATAAATAAAATTGTTATTCTTTATTTTTGTAGGATGTACTAAGATAAAAAAAATTTTGGATATCACAAAAATTTAAGGACTAATGAAATACTACCTAATTGTAAAAAACAAAAAAAATTATAACCCGGCGGGTCAACCCGCCCCGCGGGGGTTGAACCCGTTTTGACTAGGCTTGGCAAAATTGAGCCAACCACTCGACTAAAATGAGCCGGGTTGGGTTAGGGAAAATGAGTTAGCAACTCGAGTCAGCCCGACTCGTTTCGGCTCGAAAAAAACCGAGCCAACCCACGGGTCAAACGGGTTGGCTCGCGGGTTATGATTTTTTTAATATAAAAGTATAAAAATTAATGAAGGTAAAGTGGAAAGCTAAAACCTAAAATCCCAATTCCAAAGACCCAAACGAAAATACCCTGCAGCTGCCAATAAGTCAAAACCGTGAATTAAGGACCTTTTTTATAGTATGTGTGACAGTGTGAATGTGGTACCAACTGCCAATAAGTCTAAGTCCAAATGTAAAAGGAATTTTCTATGGTTTATCTGTATAATGTCTTTGTATTGAATGAATTAATAATTTAGGGAAAAAATTTAGAAGTTATAGCATTAGTGAAATTTTATTTTATTTTATTCATTTTTTCGAGCCAACCCGCGAGCCAACCCTAACCTGACTCGGGTCGGGTTGGTTTGAGTTTCCTTGCTTGTTTATTTTTCGAGTCAACCCTAACTCGACTCATTTTTCTCTAGTTGAATGCGGGTTGGGTAGGGTTGAGCCAAGTTGGCCCGTTTTGCCAACCCTAGTTTTGACCCACTTCTAGGTCGGACGGGTTGACCCGTCGGGCTCAACCCATATTGCCACCGCTAAATATATATATATATATATATATATATTTATTTATTATGAATAATTTATTAATAATATGGAGTATTACAAAGTATCAAAATCAATTTCCAATTACACTTATATCGCACATATATCGCGCAAAATCATTTTATCAAAGGTAAAATTTATATTATAATTTCTTATCTATCACCATTAACTATATATATATATATATATATATATATATTATTATTACTAATTTATAGTTTATTATTATTATTATTATTATAAATTACTATTATTTTTATATGACTTTGGTAACACAATCCTACTTTTCAAGTTCCTTTCTCTTCAAGTAAAGCAAGCAGCAGCAACGTTACAAATCAACCTCATTTAATAAAAGGTATCTTCAAGAATTAGCAACCATCTGGAAGGTGTTTTGACCAGCATGTGAAAGTATATTTAGCAATTAGCATACCAGAAGGAAACTATATAATTTGACAAGAAAAGAGAATACCATGATGTCATTTTCCTTCTCACGTAATTTGTATAGTAGTTTTGGAGGTAGAGAAACTGAAAGAGACAATCCTTGCAAATCAGCATCCTTCGGTACTAGTTGCGTGGTGATTGCTAATCCAAGGTCACATATCGCATAAGAATTCTGGCCATTTATGAATCACAGACGTAAGATTATATGCTCTCATCACTTTAACATTTGCAATTTTCATCCATAATCAGAAATTAAAAAAAAATTAAAATTATCCTCAACCTTCGACTTTGATGCATCGACCATGTCTTCAGAGTGCTTGATACTTGTTTTCCCTGTACCTCCAAAAAAAAAAATATATCATCTACATGTAATGTGTGGACTGCAACAAATCAGTAAAATAGATACATTGAAGTGTTACAGCAAAAAACTGTGCGTAAAGATCCTAAGTCCTAACTGTATTTGGACAGGGTAAATCAACTAGGCATTGACAAGAGGACCCTTAAAAGCAAAAGCCTTTACTGTACATACACGCAAGTATGGATTTTGACATTATTCCAAACTAAGACTGACTCTATATAAGCTTTCCATAAACTCTGAAGCCTGGCAATTGGAATGCATAAAGGCAAACTTTTGAAAAAAGCATGTGGCTTACATTATGTCTTTCAATATGCAGACAACCTTCTATAAGCATTATATTATATGTATTATTTATTATAAATCACATAATCACTACCCGATGTAAGCATTTTATCAGTAATTCAGTAATTCATATTCAACAATGCCCATTCAAGAACATGATACAGGATCTTGAGAATTCATGATTTTCACTTAAGAGCAGCGTACCTTTCTCCATTAGTGCGGAAGAACTTTGATGATGGAAGATTTTTTCTCGGAGTCTTTACCCTCTACTTTCCTTGTATCGTCTATGACAGGGATCTGATACAACTTTTATGGGCAGAGCATGAATGAGAGAAATTCTGAGAGAACTATTATCAGAGACTCACTGGTTCTCCTTTTATATAACTGAACCATGTCACCTGTTATAGAGTTTTATAACGTCAATTACCATAATGCATAACGTCAATTACCATTAATACGAAACGTCAATTACCATTAATGCAAAACGTTACCATAATGCAAAACGTTATAGAGTTTTATAACGTCGATTACCATAATGCATAACGTCAATTACCATTAATACGAAACGTCAATTACCATTAATGCAAAACGTTACCATAATGTAAAACGTCAATTCAGCGGTGTAGCCACTTGCAAACCAGCAGGTGCCAAGGCACTTGCTTAGTTTTTTTTTTTTACTTATTATATATATATTATATAATTAATTATGATTAATTAAGATAAAAGTTATAATTTGGCACCACCTAAATAGAAAATCAAATACTCAATATAAAGTTACAACAAACTATCTAAATGCAAACAAATAATAAGGAACATGTATAGTATGATTATTTTTGTGTTTTATCTTTTTTTATTTTTTATCCTGTATATTTATTTTTTGTGTGCTTTATTCTAATCAGTTATGTTATTTATTCTTACTACTATTATTTTAAAAAAAAAGACTTTTAAACTTAATCACAAAAATAATTAGTTGATCTATTTCAAAATTTGGGCCCAAATAAACCCATTTAAAAGTAGGGAAAAAGATTTGTCCTTTTAAAGGAAACATCCTTTTAGTTTTTGACACTATATCTTACCGGTAAAATATAGTTATAATATGAAGAAAAAAAAATTTCTATTTCCTCAGTCACTTCAGCTGACGTGGAGAGAAAAAAAAATAACTTTTCATGTTATAACTATATCTTATCGATAAGACATAGTGTTAAAAACTAAAAGGACACAATTTGTGTCCTTTAAAAGTACAAACACTTAACCCTTAAAAGTAACAATCATGAAACCAAATGAATAACAGTACTACAATTACGGAATATGAAGGTCCATTGAACTATTGTGTTTTGGGTTATTGCACGCACAAAGAATAGTTAAAAACTTAATTCCCAGATGTGAGAACTTTCAGTCGTGATTATGGCTGTTCTCTAACTTGAGATATTGAAAATTTAAGGAATAGAGATAATGAGACAATGCTTAATATACATATAATTATTATATTTGTGTGTTTTTATATGCTTAAGATAATGTTTGGTTTATTACTTATTATGTTGTGGGAGGAAAGTGAAATTCTTATGTTTGAAATGTTTACCGAAAAGATTAGTGCATTTTTATATGTTTGTTTTGATATATAATCAACGACAATTGTTCATTTGAATTTTCAATATTATGTGACATTATTTAGTACATAATTTAGATAATTATGTTAGAATTCATAGTAAATTTTTTTTCTGATAAATTTGTGTAATTATAATAAATATTTTGATAATTTAATATATCAAAATTTTTGGCACCACCTAAATTTTGAGGCTGACTCCGCCACTGCGTCAATTACCATTAATGCGAAACGTCAATTACCATAAAGCCTCTTTTATTATTAATTAAACCAATTGACACACATTACACATGAGACATAAATAGTTTTACAGCGGGACACCAAAAGTTACAAAATTACAAAAGCAAACTCCAGCTCCCCAACCCCACAGCACAGTAGCTAGATTCAAGTGTTTCTTTTGAACCTGTTTTAGAAGACTATCTAAATATACATTTATGGGTAAAATGGTACCTGTATATATATTATCATAAGCTTCAACATCCTTGCACTCGTCAATATTGGGACATGATATGTTAGCAAGTGCATGAACTAGGTACGGAAGAATGTATTCAGGGAAAGTGGTAAAGGAATTTGCATGTGAATAATGTCAGCCAGGTTCTGCTTATCCTGCGTTAACAGACACAATCATAAAGACAAATTGATGTCAAAGCTAGGAATATTTCAACTGCAAAAAAATAAAAAAAAATAAAAAAACAATGAATCGATAAAAAAAATTACCTCTGCAAACTCCTCTGGCTTGGATCCAGATATGTTGACCATGAAGGCACATGCATATTTGACATCCAAAAGGCAGTCTTTTATATATTGATGAACTTTGCTTAAGAAAACCTTCTTAGCTTGAGGGAAGCTAATCTATAAGACCCAAAAGAAGACAGAACATTTATTTCTACATTGAACTGAAATAAAAACTTAAAATATATTAATTTTATGCATATGAAGAGTAAGCTTGTGTTTTGATAATAATGTGGTGAATAAATCATAAATGCTATAAGAAACTAGGCAAACAGAAGGAGGATTTGGTTTATAAAAAAATAAGAAAAAATAAAAATAAAAAATAAAAATTTGGTTTATCCTGTTTAAAAAAAATAAGAAAACAAAAATTTATCCAAACAGAATATACAATTAACAACACTAGTAATTTCATACATACTCGTAAATTCAATATATATCCAAACAACATAATATAAAATAAAATCATTCAAAAAGTCTATTTAACCAATAAAATGGATTGAGGAGGAAGAGAGGTCTATTACAAGTAGTATAAAAAATAAAAAATAATATACTAGGACAACCTAGAGGCTTTTGAATTGTAGCCTGAGACTTTTTTATTAAACAAGCTTTTATAAAAGTTCAAGTCTGGTGCCAACAACCAATTTTAGATATGTAAGCTCAGACCTTCACGAGCCAAGCCAAAGACCCCTGATTTATTTAGCACCGCTACCCGCATCCCATCAACATTTGCTTAATGTACATTAATTTATTAGGAAATGAATTATCTTATGTGTTATTCAATATATTATATCATGTGAGAGGATTGTGATTATTTATGGACAAATTAACAGTAATAAGAGATAAAGAGAAAAATATTGAAATAGAAAATGATAAAATTATTACTATTAATTTATTATTAATAATTATAATTTTTTAACATGAAAAATAATTATATTATATAACATATAAAAGCATCTAATATTCTAATCTAATATTCTAAAGGAAACCCATTCTTTGGCAAGTTTGGTGACGTGTCGCTTTCTCCTTCACTTTCAGTTTTGTGTTCACACTATAAAATATTTAAAATCTTTCCTTCTTTGGTAAAAAAGAATAAAAATAAAAATAAAAATAAAAATATATTAAATAAAATAGAATCTGTAATTAAATTCAATTGAGAAAATATGTTAACAATAGCGGGTGGCAGACAACTCATTTAATGTCTCACTACTTTATGAAATCTTGATTTTCAATTTTGAATTTTAAATTTTAAATTTAAATTTGAATTTTAAAATTTGAATTTGAATTTTAAAGGGTGGGAAAACATTTGAACAATTGTTGGTGGCAGACAGCTCATTTATTATCCCATTACTTTTTTGTTAAAGAATAATCATTAAAAAATGAAAATATTTTGAAAAAAATGCAAATATTTTGGGTATAAATAGGATATGTGTTATTGGTTTTTTCTTTTATTATCCCATTACTGTTTTTTGAACGCTTGGTTTATATTTTTAAAATTTTAATTCTAAATTTGACTCAAACAAAAACTAACTAATTTAAACTTTAAATTTTAATATCTGTTTAAAAAGGATAAAAATGGTTTTTAGCGTCTAATTTAAAAACAAAAAATTTACTGTTTTTTGAACGCTTGGTTTGTATTTTTAAAATTTAAATTCTAAATTTGACTCAAACGAAAACTAATTAATTTAAACTTTAAATTTGACTCACTATAAATTATCTTCCTCATTGTGGCAAGGAAAAAAACAAATCATTGTTAGAAAATATATAGCCATATAATTCTTAACAACTTATAGCACATTGTTTTGGAAAGACCTGATATTAACAATTTATAGTGAGTCAAACTTATTTCACACCATTTTCCTTCTCTACATTTTCAACAAACTTATTTCTCAACAAAAGCATTTCATATAAATTTGACTCAAATATTTCAAGTTTAAACTTTATATTTTAATATATGTTTAACAAGGATAAAAAAGATTTGGAGCGTCTAATTTAAAAAAAAAATTATTGTTTTTTGAAAGCTTGGTTTGTATTTTTAAAATTTAAATTCTAAATTTGACTCAAACAAAAACTAACTAATTTAAACTTTAAATTTTAATATCTATTTCAAAAGGACAAAAAGGATCTCGAGCGTCTAATTTAAAAACAAAAAATTTACTATTTTTTGAACGCTTGGTTTGTATTTCTTAAATTTAAATTCTAAATTTAACTCAAACAAAAACTAAAAAATTTAAACTTTAAAATTTCATACCTGTTTAAAAAGGATTTCGAGCGTCTAATTTAAAAATAAAATATTTACTGTTTTTTGAACGTTTGGTTTGTATTTTTAAAATTTAAAATCTAAATTTGACACAAATCCTTGCAAAAAATAAATATTTATTATTATTTTGTAATTCTGATTGTTATAAATGAATATCCATCTCTGAGATAAAATATAAAAACTTTGATGCAACTATAAGAATTTTTTTATGTGGATGAATATAAAACTTATTACTTGCTGGTATATAATGCTGACAATTAGAGGTTGCAAACTGGATTCAGTCCGGAGGACCGGCCTGCCAACATTTTTTGTAATTAAATTAAAATTTCGCTCTTCTTCTTTTATAATTAAATTTCTATTTCTCATTTAAATTTTTGTACTATTGATGTTTTTTAAAAAGTAAAAATATTTAATGATTATTTTAATTTTTGTCCAAAACAAATGGAAGAATTTTTTTTAACCGACGTTATTATTAAACTTACGATCAACAAAATTAGTCATGAATCGAATTATGGAGTAGTACCAGCCAATTCTTTGGAAAGTAAATCAAATGAATTGAATATATATACTTAAAATCAAAGTAAAATTACACTTATAGTTATATTTAATTTTTCAAAATTATATGTGACATTAAAATATAAATTAGACATAACTTATTATTTTTAAGTATAAAAATTTATTACATGATGATATAAATTATATGCAAGTTTAGATTGAAATATTTTCTTTCAATTCTGTTCTATGCTACCATAAGAAGGATTCTTCCCTAAGCAGAGCTTCCATCAATAATTATAACAGACAGTATGGTTTCCTAGTTCTGACATAATCATTGATGTCTACCTCCTCAACTCCTATTAATCCTATCCTTAAACACTCTGAGCTGCTCATAATCTATGAAGCACTGATACTTTGAATTTTTTTTTTCAACATTTATCGGAAACATATTATATCGTATCGATGAATAAATAGTCGTATTGTTGAAAACGCCACGTGGGAATCGGTGCTTCATAGCTCATAATTAAGTGAATGAACAAAGTTCAATGTCATTCCAATTACAAACACTACCCTACAACATGTAAGGGCAAGCCTGGGTTAATACTTTGGATAACAACATATATTAATAATGATAGCTAAAAATGTTAGTTCTGAAGTACACAACACAATAACAAGATTGAATTGAAGTACACAATTAACAAGTTTCAGAAACACATGCATAGTCTTATTATTACGAACTAATTTGTATCATTAATTGACATTAACATATGTGTATTTATATATATATGAATTCAACAGAGAGTGAAGGTGATGGAGCAATTTACAAGAGACCCTCGTGGCTCGCTCGAAGTGTTCAACCCTTCCTCCTCCAACTCCACCACCGAGAATCCAATCAACTCGCCGTTGCGTTCCAAGTAATAAAGTAGTGAAATAAGAATATCGTCCCACGAGGATTAATGCGCCAAGCACTATTATAACTATTCCCTTTAATTTGGAAAATTCAAATTGGTTGTTGAGAATAATTTTTGAATTTAAATTAAAACTAAAATTAATTGCAGTAAATAACAATAATATCAAGAATGCAAGACTTGAGAATTTAATTTAAAATAGTAAAAACAAAAGCTGTAGCTAGGAATTATTTCACCTCAGATCCTCCTAGAGTTAAATTAATTTCAATATTAAATTATGTCAGATATTTCAGACAATTCATCTTCTAAAAATTAATTGGTTAAATCCTAATATTTAGTGACTTTAACCCTTTACTCTAATTAGTTTCATCGAACGTCCCAAAATAAAAGGCAAAAATAAATAAATAAATAAAAGAATTACCTTTATAAATTCGTTGTGAGTCCATTCTATCAAAGGCTGGCCTGGTATGTTTAGATAATGGGCCAGGTTCATGGACCTGTATAATCATCTTACTATGCAATGCAAATTATTAGGTTTTATTTCCAACACTTGAAGTACAAATATTTGGGGAATGACAACACCCTTCCTGTGATCATCTCTTCACTTCTCACCAAGGAACAAGAAGAACTCTTGCTTGACAAGCTCAAGAAATACCAAGGAGCCATCGGGTGGACCATAGCGGATCTCAAAGATATCAGTCCCTCATTCTGTATGCATAAAATATTATTGACTGACCCTAACAGCTTTTCAGTAGAACACCAAAGAATATTGAACCCTATAATGAAAGAAGTGGTAAGAAAGGAAGTCATCAAATGGCTGGATGCAGGGATCATATACCCAATATCTGACAGCAGTTGGGTAAGTCCTGTTCAATACGTTCCCAAAAAAGGAGGCATAGCAGTGGAGAAAATGAAAAGAATGAGTTGATACCTGTGAGAAAGATTACAGGATGGCGAATTTTCCAGGATTACAGGAAACTCAACAATGCCACCAGGAAGGACCACTTCCCACTCCCTTTCACAGATCAGATGTTAGATCACCTGACAGGAAAGGAATACTTCTGCTTCCTCGATGGGTATTCAGGATATAATCAGATTGCTCTGGCACCAGAGGACCAACATAAAACCACTTTCACTTGCCCTTATGGAACGTTCGCCTTCAGAATGATGCCCTTCGGGTTATGTAATGCACCAGCAACGTTCCAAAGGTGTATGTTCTCAATCTTTTCTGATCTCATAGGTGAAGGAGTAGAAGTCTTTATGGATGACTTTTCAGTGCTAGGGACGACGTATGACCATTGCTTGAACAACTTAGAAGAAGTCCTTCAAAGATGTCTGTCCTCTCATCTAGTGCTTAATTGGGAAAAATGCCACTTCATGGTGAAGGAAGGAATAGTCCTGGGGCATAAGATTTCCAGCAAAGGACTAGAAGTGGATCAAGCCAAAGTGGTAGCCATAGCACAGATGCCGCCACCTATGAATGTGAAAACGCTGAGATCTTTTCTTGGGCATGCAGGCTTCTACAGAAGGTTTGTTAAGGATTTTTCCAAAATAGCTATACCTTTATGCCATTTATTAGAAAAAGACATGAAACTAGAATTTAATTCTGATTGCTTGAAAGCTTTTGAATCCTTAAAAACCAAGCTCATTACCACACTGGAACCTACCCTTCGAACTAATGTGTGATGCAAGTGATCACGCTATTGGGGTAGTTCTAGGCCAGAGGAAGGACAAACTCTTTCGTAGCATATACTACGCCAGTAAACTCTAAATGAAGCTCAAGTGAATTACACAGTAACTGATAAAGAGCTGTTGGCTGTAGTATATGCTTGCGAAAAGTTCAGGCCATACATTTTAGGATCAAAAATCACTGTCCATACTAACCATGCAGCTCTCAAATACCTTTTCTCAAAGAAGGAGGCAAAACCAAGGTTGATAAGATGGATCTTACTGCTGCAAGAGTTCAACATGGAGATTAAAGAAAGAAAAGGGTGTGAAAACCAAATAGCAGATCACCTCTCCATATTAGAACACATTAAATTAGGACTACCAGTCAAAGAGACGTTCCGTCGTTCCCAGACGAGCAATAATTCAGCATCAATCACTTAGAAGCGGACGTTCCCTGGTTTGCTGACATAGCCAACTTTCTTGTAGCAGGATTGGAACCTTACGAGGCAAATAAAATGTAGAAGAAAAAATTCTTTCATGATTGCAAGAACTATCTCTGGGACGAACCACTACTGTTCAAAAGATGTGCAGATCAAATGATAAGAAGGTGCATTCCAGAGGAAGAACAACCTCAAATCCTTCTACATTGCCATTCGTCCCCGTATGGAGGTCACCTAGGTGGAATCAGGACTGCTTCCAAGGTTCTTCAATCAGGTTTTTCTGGCCCTCCCTCTTTAAAGATGCATTTCAATATGCAAAAAATTGTGATAAATGTCAAAGGGAGGGTAACTTAACTAGACAAAATGAAATGCCACTCAATCTGATCCTAGAAGTCGAATTGTTTGATGTTTGGGGCATTGATTTCATGGGACCTTTTCCTCCATCTTGTGGAAATAGATTCATATTGATGGCTGTAGATTATGTAAGTAAGTGGGTAGAAGTAGTTGCTCTACCCACTAATGATGCTAAGGTGGTCATAAAGTTTCTAAAGAAGAACATTTTAACCAGATATGGGACCCCACGCTGTCTCATCAGCGATGGTGGGAAACATTTCATCAACCGCCAACTTGAGAGGTTGTTGGAAAAATATGGAGTCAAACACAAGGTTGCAACTCCATATCATCCACAAACCAGTGGCCTTATTGAAGTCTCTAACCGAGAGGTTAAGAGGATTTTAGATAAAGTAGTCAATCCTTCTCGAAAAGACTGGTCTCTCAAGTTAGATGAAGCATTATGGGCTTACAGAACTGCATATAGAACACCCCTAGGATGTTCCCCATACAGGCTGATATTTGGCAAAACATGCCACCTTCCCCTTGAGCTGGAACACAAGGCATACTGGGCTGTTCATGCCCTTAATATGGATGAAAAGGCAACAAGAGAAAAGAGACTGCTACAACTTGAAGAACTAGATGAATTCAGAGGGAACACATATGAAAATCACAAATTATACAAAGAGAAGATGAAGAAGTGGCATGATAAAAGGATCAGAAACAGAGATCTCAAAATTGGTCAGAAAGTGCTGCTCTTTAATTCCAGACTCAGACTATTCCCAAGTAAACTCAAATCAAGATGGACCGGACCATATCAAATCTTTAATGATGCAGGAAATTAGGCTTTTGAAATCCAAGGCTCAGAGCATGGTCGTTCCTTCAAAGTAAATGGGCATAGGTTGAAGCTATACCATGATGAAACCTTTGATGAAAAAGAGGAAAGTATCACTCTTTCTGAAACCACTTGAAAAGTAAGCACCATGTCTAGCTAAAGACATTAAACTAAGCGTTGATTGAGAGGCAACCCAGTAGATACATTTGCTCTCTGGAAAAGAGCAAAGTTTTGGGGTGGTTACTCTTAACCACATAGCTCCCCAAAGGAGGGAACGTCTGATGTTCCTCTCCAAAAAGTCCAAAGAAGATACGTTCCATTCCAGGAACGTAGTTTTGGGGTGGTCCCTGACCACACAAGCCCATACAAAAAAATAAAAACAAAAATGATTTTTCCTGTTTTTTATTTTTCTTTCCGTTCCCTTGTAATTACTTTTTTTGCAATGAAAAAGACTCTTTGATCAAACTGTTTGGTACATACATTTCAGTTATAGTATTAAGACTGCCCAATTCTTTCTGATTAAACAACATACATGAAACACAAAGTCACTGACTAATCATGCTTGTTCTTTCTCTGATATAAAAAAAAATAAAAAAAATAATGTTTCCTGTTTTTTTATTTTTCTTTCCGTTCCCTTGTAATTACTCTTTTTGCAATGAAAAAGACTTTTTGATCAAACTGTTTGGTACATACATTTCAGTATAGTATTAAGACTGCCCAATTCTTTCTGATTAAACAACATACATGAAACACAAAGTCACTGACTAATCATGCTTGTTCTTTCTCTGATTACTTGAAATAAAAAGCATGCAGAGAATTTAATCCTCAGATTTTTTAAGGAAGCTGATCTGTGTGAACTCCAACTGGTAAGGAACGGAAAAAGGCCAAACACCCACTAATGAGAGTGTTCCTGAGGTGTAACCACAATGAAACTTCTCCACTTGCCTTGATGCCGCAAGTACTGCTGAAGAACAGATGGACTCCACTACCAAGGATCAAAAAGAATCACACACTTACCTCACCTTCATCATACACCATCTGGTCAAATCCAAAAGGACTACGAACGTACTCAAAAATGAACAAAAAGGACAGAAGAAAGAAAAACAAAGAAAAAGGGGAACAACCATTCAAAAGAATTCAAGAAAAATCAGAAAACCTTCCTCTAGGAAAGTGGGAAAGATACAAGAAAATGTGTTCCTTCAAACAAAAAAGTCCAAGTTCAAAGGCACAAAAGCTGAACGTTCCTTGATCCCACAAATCAGACCATAATTATTCCACAACCCCATACAATCATCCATCAAAGATCCTTGGGAGGGAAGACAGCTGCACTTCATAGGAACGTAGCAGAAAGGCAAGTTCTGAAGAATCACATCCAGGAATGGACAGAGCAAACACCACCCCATGAGTGATAATGAGACAAAAGATCAGCAACCTTCACTTATCTGGGGACAGAATTCTCTTACTGTTTAAATGGAGAGTAGATCATTTTTTGAAAAGTTCAAGATTTCTCACTGGCTCAAGTCTCTTTCTGTTGTGATATTCTTTTAAATTGGGCAGACCAATACAATACTTCTGAGTCGTTTGAGGACAACCAACAGTTTAGTTTTGGGGTGTTTGATGGGACGTAAATTCGTTCCCATCTAAGCCCATTTTGATGGCAAAATACCACACGTTCCCTCAGCTGATGAGCATCTTCAGCATGAAAATCACTTATTTTACACATTTGTGACAAAAACACAGTGAGGGAACAGATGGTGACGTATTCCTTTAAAATATATTAAAAGGGGAACGGACTGAGACACATGTAATGCACCTGCTCCATTCATTTAATGCCTCTGTCCACTTTGCAGGAAACGTAGGATTAAAGTCTTCTAAAAGCAGAGGCGGTGCACCAACTGAGCAGCTGGAAACGTGAAGAGCAGAATCAAGAGTTCTCATTGGTTGAAAAAGAAAGCAAGGCATGGGAAAGTCTGCAAACTACGGCTAATCATCACTCAACCCTGCAAACTGCTGCAATCTTCACAATCAGCTGCCATCGTCCCGTTCCCTCAAACAATCAACCAGCTCCAAAGGAATTACAACCTTGCCACTCCCCTTCCAGCTATAAATAGGACAACCTTCACACAGAAACATCATCGACTCCTGGAGGGTTTGACAGTCCAAAAGGAAGAGATCACCTAGTAGTAGTATTAGTAGTAACTTAGTATTATTTTAAAGTTGTAATTGTAGTTAAGTGACAAATCATCTTCCTTCTCTGTATGAACCCTTAAGACTCCTCACGAGCACCGACCCACCTTTCTCCATTTTCTGTTCTTTATGTAAACTGTCTTTTGAATTAATACAAGTGTTTTTCTCTTTGTTCCATTCGTTATCTCTTAACTGAATCTCGGGTCTATGGGATTTCAGTTTAGAATAATTATGTTTGCTTTATCAGCCATGAGCTGAACTATCTGTGGAACGGGTACACTGTGAAACTCTTAAAGAGTTGTTTTCAAAACTCTTGACTGAAGCTTTTTGTATTTCTTTGACTAAGTAAGCTATATTCATTGTGCACTAATGGAAATTGGGTACATACTGAGAAAGGAACTTCCATAAGGAAGGGATTTCAGACATCTTAGTCATTGGGGGAAGGTAGTGTCATGGCAAAAACACTACTGGTCACCTTAGGAATAAGGGGCCAACTCGTCCATTTTAAGGTTCTGCACTAAGTACCTGTTGGAGTCAAGGGAGCCATAGGAATATGGAAACTTGTGAGCCATCTAGTCCATGAGCTGAGGAATCAGAGTTGGCAGGCAAAGAAACTGGGACAAAGCCAAAAAGTGCTAAGTCTTGAGCAGAGAAAACAACCTCCTTAGGAGGGAAGCAGTGAATCCGTTCCTTCTATTAAAACTATTTTAAACCACCACCTTGTTGTCTCTTGATTATAGTTACTTATGTTTTTAGTAGTTTTACTTTATTAAATATTATACTTATCAAAATTCAATGATTATTATCTCACCTTCTCCTAAACAGGAAGGATCACATACATAACGCAGCGAGCAATTGTTTGCCACCAGATTGAACCTACTGTTCCTGAGGAACGTTGTCAAGACAGTAGGGAGCGTTTGACCAGACAGTTCATTTACTAACTTTTCTTTTCATTTTCACTTTTATCAAAACAGTGTAAGACAATCATTAGAATTCTATCCTCGTGGGAACAATAATTTGGGCACTAATACTCCCTTTATTACATGATGCGTGCACTTGCGCACTTGGGTTGGAACTGAGGAACGAATCTGTGTTCTGCAAGAATAGAGGAACGTTCCCCAGCAAAATTTATATTTTCCACCATCAGCAAACCGCCCAACAACCATCATAATTTGTTTAACAGTAAATATACATTATTTCCTTTTTATTCTTAATTTCTTATGGTTCAGATTATCACCAACTCATTTCTGACTCGTCGTATCTAATCAAATTATGTATGTTGACTCGGCATAATCCAATCAAACATTACCGATCAAATAATCAAACATTAAAGCATAAATGATCAATCAATTAATAATTCAATTAATTACAATTTATCATCTAATATATATAGGGGTGGCAATTTTGGTTGACCCGCCCCGCCACCAACCCGCCAAATACCGCAAAAAAATATGGGTTGGAAAAATGAACCCACCCCGTTTTATGGTGGGTTGGTCGGTCAACCCACCAACCCGCCAATTAAAAAAAAATAATTAAAATTAAAAAATAAATTATATTTTAAGAATTTTTCTAATATTATTTTATTTTATTTCACACTTCTCTATTTTTTTTAGTCTCAGTTTTAAATGTATACTAGTATTTGTCAAACATTCTTCAGGAACTTATATATAGATAACATTTGTCATAAATAAAATTTTTATTCTTTATTTTTGTAGGAAGTACTAAGATAAAATTTTTTTTGGATATCACAAAAAATTTAAGGACTAATGAAATACTACCCAATTGTAAAAAACAAAAAAAAAATTATAACCCAGCGGGTCAACCCGCCCCGCGGGGGGTTGAACCCGTTTTGACTAGACTTGGCAAAATTGAGCCAACCACTCGACTAAAATGAGCCGGGTTGGGTTAGGGAAAATGAGTTAGCAACTCGAGTCAGCCCGACTTGTTTCGGCTCGAAAAAAACCGAGCCAACCCACGGGTCAAACGGGTTGGCTCGCGGGTTATGATTTTTTTTAATATAAAAGTATAAAAATTAATGAAGGACCCACTTCTAGGCGGGTGGGTTGAGGTGGGTTGGTGGGTTGAAAACCTCAACCCAACCCGCCCCGTTTTGGTGGGTTGACCCACCGGACTCAACTCATATTGCCACCTCTTTTTTTTTTTGGTAAAAGCATATTGCCACCTCTAAATATATATATATATATATATATATATATATTATTGTATTATTAATAATATCTGAGTATTACAAAGTATCAAAATCAATTTCCAATTACACT
>JAVKPL010010919.1:0-48148 GCA_032173675.1 Gastrolobium villosum
TGGAGGATCGTGCACAGCCTCAGAGATCTGCAGAGGTGTTACCTTGCAGTATGAAGGGAACACGTATACAGTTAACTTGGTGGTCCTGCCGGTATTCAACTTTGATGTGATTATCGGTATGGACTGGTTGACGGAAAACGGGATAACATTGGACTGTCGAGCGGGGAAAGTCGTTGTTCCTGCGAAAGATGGTAATTTTCAACCTTTCTCTCTCATTTCTTTATTGCAAGTTAGAAAAGAGCTCCGCAAGGGAGCAGCAGGGTATCTTTTGTCGATCGAGGCTGAGACCTCGATTGACAATCAAATTCAGAATGTACCGGTAGTTAGAGAATTCGAGGAGGTATTCCCGGATGAAATACCTCGATTGCCTCCTCATAGGGAAATAGAATTTTCCATCGAACTTGTTCCTGGAGTCGGACCAATATCCATTGCTCCGTATCGTATGGCGCCGTTGGAACTTCGCGAGTTGAAGAAGCAGATAGAAGAGCTTTTGGCCAAGGAATTTATCAGACCGAGTACTTCCCCATGGGGTGCTCCAGCCATCTTGATTAAGAAGAAGGATGGAAGTTTACGTCTGTGCGTAGATTACCGCCAGCTGAACAAAGTAACGGTGAAGAATAAGTATCCGCTACCGAGGATCGACGATTTGATGGACCAGCTGAGAGGAGCCAGAGTCTTTTCCAAGATAGATTTACGATCGGGATACCATCAAATCCGGGTCAAACCGGAGGATATTCCGAAAACAGCTTTTAGGACTCGTTATGGGCACTACGAATATCAGGTGATCCCATTCGGACTTAAGAATGCTCCAGCGGTATTCATGGACTACATGAACCGCATCTTCCGCCCATTTCTGGATCAGTTCGTTATTGTGTTTATCGACGATATCCTGATTTACTCAGCTAATGAAGAGCTGCACGCGGAACATCTGAGGATTGTCTTGCAAATTTTGAAGGAGAAGCAGTTGTACGCGAAATGGTCGAAGTGCGAGTTTTGGCTTAAAGAGGTCCAGTTTCTGGGCCATGTCATTTCATCAGAAGGTATCGCGGTGGACCCCAGCAAAGTTGAAGCTGTCATGAATTGGGAACGACCCAAGACTGTCACCGAAGTAAGAAGTTTCTTAGGTCTTGCTGGATACTATCGAAGGTTCATCCAGAATTTCTCTCAGATAGTGCAACCTCTTACTCGTCTCACTCGGAAGGATAAGCCTTTTGAGTGGACTGAAGCTTGTGAAGAATGTTTCTTGGAACTCAAGAGCAGATTGACGAGTGCTCCCGTACTCACGATTCCGGATCCCACCCGAAAGTTCGAAGTATACTGCGATGCGTCGCTGAAAGGACTTGGATGCGTGTTGATGCAGGATCGTATGGCGGTAGCTTACGCATCTCGACAACTTAAGCCTCACGAAGAAAATTATCCTACGCACGATTTGGAGTTAGCAGCTATAGTGTTCGCACTTAAAATCTGGAGGCACCACTTGTATGGTTCGCAGTTTGACGTGTTCAGCGATCACAAGAGTTTGAAGTACTTATTCGACCAGAAGGAGCTGAATATGCGGCAACGACGGTGGATGGAATTTCTGAAGGACTACGATTTTGAACTTAAATACCACCCAGGAAAGGCAAACGTGGTAGCTGACGCCCTGAGTAGGAAGACACTACACACTGCAACTCTGATGATGGAAGAACTGAAATTGTTTGAGGCATTTCGAGACTTGAACTTATCAGTAGACGAGAGAGGAAATAGCATAAGATTGGGAAATATAAAGGTGGAGAATGAACTGATCAGTAGAATTAAGGAGGCTCAGAAAGATGAAGAGTTAGTCCGTGACTTAGTTGGCAACCAAGATGTTGTAAAGGATGAGAATGATGTTTGGAGATTTCAAGGACGGCTGGTTGTGCCGAATGAAGAGTTGAAGCAAGAAGTTTTACAGGAGGCCCACAAGGGTAAGTATGCAGTTCATCCTGGATCCACGAAGATGTACCATGATTTGAAGACCTCGTTTTGGTGGCCGGGTATGAAGCGCGATATTGCGGAGTATGTATCTCGATGCTTAACTTGTCAGAAGGTGAAGTACGAACATCAGAAACCGTCGGGACTCCTTCAACCTCTGGAGATTCCCGAATGGAAGTGGGACAGTATTGCGATGGATTTCGTAGTTGGACTTCCTCGGACGCGAGAAGGATATGATTCTATCTGGGTGATTGTTGATCGTTTAACGAAGTCAGCTCATTTCTTGCGTGTTAGAACCACGTATGATACAGAGAGGCTTGCTAGAATTTATCTGCAGGAGATTGTGAAGCTGCACGGAGTTCTTACGAGTATTGTCAGTGATCGTGACCCCAAGTTTACATCAAAGTTTTGGGAATCCTTTCAAAGAGCATTAGGGACCCAATTGAGGTTGAGTACTGCTTATCATCCGCAGACCGATGGTCAAACGGAACGCACCATTCAAGCATTAGAGGACATGTTGCGAGCATGCGTTTTGGAGTTAGGAGGCAGCTGGGATAGTTATCTTTCGTTGATTGAGTTTGCTTACAACAACAGTTATCACTCCAGTATTCAGATGGCACCGTACGAAGCTTTGTATGGGAGAAAATGCAGATCCCCTTTATGCTGGACTGAAGTGGGTGAGCGAAGTATGTTAGGACCTGATCTAATTCAAGAGACATCCGAACAAGTAAAGAAGATTCGGGAGTATATGCAGCGGGCTCAGGCCAGACAGAAGAGTTATTACGACAAGCGTCATAAGCCTCTATCTTTCGAAGTCGGAAACCATGTGTTCTTGAGAATCACTCCTACATCGGGACTCGGAAGGAGAATGGGTGTAAAGAAGTTAAGTCCACGGTACTTAGGACCGTATCTGATTATGGACCGGATTGGAGAGTCTGCATACCGGTTGGCTTTACCACCCAATCTGTCAGGAATTCACAATGTATTTCATGTGTCACAGCTACGGAGGTATCTCTCTGATCCATCTCACGTGTTGCAGCCGGAGGAAGTGGAACTAAAGGAAAATCTGACGTATCAAGTACAACCGTTTCAAATTCTTGAAAGATCCGTCAAGCGACTCCGTTCTAAAGAGATTCCTTTGGTAAAAGTATTGTGGAACAACAGATCGGAAGCTGAAGCCACTTGGGAGCGCGAGGACGACATTCAGAAACGCTATCCAGAACTGTTTAGCTCTTAAGTAAGTTTATTTTGCGGACAAAATTCCTATTTGGTGGGGAGAGTGTAACATCCCGCATAATTAGTAAAATACATAAGTACTATATGTTATAAATGTATGGGTAGATTTCGGATGCATGGTTTATGTGTGATGGCTTGCGAATTGTTTGGTATTTATCCTTGGATGAGACTAAGGTAAGTATTTAAATTAAATCATAGGAAGGTACATAAGTAGACATGTGAATTTATTATAATCATAAGAGTAATTTGATTGTGTGTGTGTATAAGGCTTTTGGGTTATAAGGCTTTGGAAGTGGGCTAGTGTGTGTGTGGACTTGCCACCCTTAGATTTGTCTTATTGGATCCCTCAAGTTCAGCCCAAAGTTAAACCCACACATAATTCCCTAAGCCTTGTCCAACAAGGTTGTTTGTGCACCAAGGCACCTTCACATGGCTTGATGTAAAGTCCTTCTCATTCATGCGCACAAGTAGGTGGAAAATACTTAGAAAAATCTGCCAAATTCCTTCATGTTTGACCGCCACCTCACTTGGCTTATGCACACTTGATTTCAACTTCATTGCATGAAAGACACATGTACAATGTAGCATGATTTTGGGCTGCATTCTCCCTCATTTAGGCGCACATGTAGAGAGCTTGGTGCAGATTTTTCTATGACACAAAACTGCCTAACTTGTTGACTTGGAGAACCATCTTACACCTTCCATCATGAGGCTAAAATGTGCAGATTTTTGCATGCTTTTGGCAGCCCATCATGAGCCAAACCTGACCTTGTTTCCACATGCAACCAAAGAAAGATTTTGGGTTGCATTTCACCCCATCATGTGCGCACAAGGCTGCATCAAACCAGATTTTTTTTGGCTGCCACATAGTGTTTTGCTTGTTGACTTAGTGAACCTTTTACATGTGCTCATGATGCACCTTCTCCACTCCACCCCATGCGCATAGTTTGATCATTTGTGTGAGAAAATTCTGACTTAATAGCACTAACTCAGATCTGAACCCTTTCCCCCTCACCTCCTTGCATGTACATAGAGTAACTAAGAAGCAACCCTTGCTTGTTCAAGCCAAGAGTGCAGTCCCACCTGCACAAGAAATCAGATTTTTACCCTGATGACCATCATTGCAACCTCCTCCCTTCTCCCCTTATTTATGCGCACAAGAGGGGGCTGTCCCCATTCACTTGTGCAGCCAACTCCTTCCCTCATTCCCTCACTCTCTAGCTGAACCAACAAGCCTCTTGGAGAAGAAAAAAACCTTGGTCACTCACCTTCCCCCACCTCTCAAAACCGTAGCCTTTGCCCCAAGCAAGAGTAAGCTTTCCTCCTCACTTTCACCTCACTGTTCAGTCTTGATTCCTCACCTTTGGTAGCTGTCCTAGTTGCTCCTCCTCATCCTTGATTGCGCATAGATCTTCTCCTTAGGAAGTGTGGACTTGTTGTGTAATGAAGCTAGAAGGTGGTGTGTGATTCTTGACTTTGAAGGGTGTGCTGCAAGAGGTAAGCCTTGAGCTTAGAACATTTTCATTATATAACCATGTATGTGTGCTTGAATGTCTCCTTGAATATGTTTTGCTTTGGGTACTTGATTGAGCATGGTTAAAGTATAAGTATGGAGCTACTTTATGATGACTTGTATGCATGAGTTATAGAATGAAAATCTCATGGGTATGTTCAAGTATATGCCACTGTTTTGAAGAGAAATATGCCACTGTTTCCCTATGAATATGCCACTGTTTTGATGACAAAATGTTCACTATTTCGGTTCCTCAAAATCACCATTTAAATGCCACTGTTTCTGCACCTATATGCCACTGTTTCTGCACATATATGCCACTGTTTCTGCACATTATATGCCACTGTTTCTGCACATTATATGCCACTATTTCTGCACATTATATGCCACTGTTTCTGCACATATATGTCACTGTTTTAGTGCTCCCTAAGCCACTGTTTCTGCATAAAAACACTCACTGTTTTAGTCATCATATGCCACTGTTTTTATGCATAAGATGCCACTGTTTTAGTCATCATATGCCACTGTTTTTATGCATAAAATGCCACTGTTTTAGTCATCATATGCCACTGTTTTGGTCATCATATGCCACTGTTTTTATGCATAAAATGCCACTGTTTTAGTCCATAATATGCCACTGTTTTATGCATAAAATGTCACTGTTTTAGTCCATAATATGTCACTGTTTTATGCATAAAATGCCACTGTGTTAGTCCATAATATGCCACTGTTTCAATGTCCAAAAACCAAGATTTATGCCACTGTTTTGAAGTCCAAAGTGCCACTGTTTCTGTTTTAAAATGGTCACTGTTTCTGCTGTAAGGTGCTACTGTTTTGCTGCTGTAAAACGTCACTGTTTCTGTTCTAAAACGTTCACTGTTTCTGCTGTGTGTTTACTGTTTTGCTGCTGTAAAACGTCACTGTTTCTGTTCTAAAACGTTCACTGTTCCTGCTGTATGTTTACTGTTTTTCTGCTGTAAAACGTCACTGTTTCTGTCCACTGTTTTTAAGCACAAACGTCACTGTTTTCTGCTGTAAAAACGCTGCTGTATGCTCACTGTTTTGCTGCTGTAAACACTGCTGTATGCTCACTGTTTTCCACTGTAAAACACTGCTGTATGCTCTCTGTTTCTACTGTAAATAGCCACTGTAAATGATTGATTGAAATTGATTTAGGTGCGCTTAAGAAGTGAGATACTTCGCTGCTGTTTGGTAATATTTAAGGCACGCAAAGGTAAGTGTCAGGCGATATTGCCTAATGTGACTATTGACTACTGGTATAAAATTGTGACATGATGCTCCATATACCGTAAAAATATTATGTTCCATTATGATGAAAGGAAACTGCCAAAAATGTGCCGTGATGGCTATATGATTATGAGGTAAAGACGTTATGTGGCAGCATAACGCATATGAAAGGTATATAAGCATGCACCTTACATCATTCCGCATTTTTGTACGTTTTGTGTGTAAAAGCATAGCATGGCATGCATGTACCAAGAGCATATAGGTCTTGCTTTTTAGAATAGTTATGTACAGGACCATGTGTTTGAGCAAGCATCATATAGGCATCCCCAAGGTACCGGGGTATGGGACACTTGGCATCAGTCCGCATAGGCCCACAGTTGGAATCCACATGGAGCTCAGGTGCCAAGGGTATATTTGATTC
The DNA here is from genome assembly GCA_032173675.1 of Gastrolobium villosum. Lineage (NCBI taxonomy): Eukaryota > Viridiplantae > Streptophyta > Magnoliopsida > Fabales > Fabaceae > Gastrolobium > Gastrolobium villosum. The sequence continues at coordinate 6,372 of JAVKPL010010919.1, forward strand.
CACTGTGAAGTGCGCGCACGACGGTGCTAAAAGCGCAAAGGAAAGGCGTTATATACGCAATATATGAATATGATGAAAAGGAAAAAGGAAAAGGAACAAGGATGTGTTGAAGTGACTGTTTATGATTTTGTGCCTAGTTGATACTGTTATATTACTGGTTTTGTTGCCACACTACTGGGATTATTCTCACCCCTTCGGGGCTGCTATTTTCCTAAATGGCAGGAGGACATAAAAGCACATGAAGACGTGATGTTTGCTGTTGATTGCTGATGCGTGGATTTTCACTGTTGCTGTTTGTTTAATTGGATGACTGTAATGATTAATGTTTTGGGTACTCTTGGATGACTGTAGTCTTTATCATCTCTATGTTAGCTTGAACTTTTATGAACAGCGGATATTTTGGAAAACCTTTGTGAAAAGAATTTAAGTGCTGAAATTTTTACAGTGCACCTTACGGGTGGTGTTTTTATGAGCAAACGAACTCTGATTTACTATTATTTTATATGCACGCGAAGCCCCAAACGTGCTCTTTCTAAATCACTTGAAATATTTTTTATCGTCCAAACAGAAGTTATAAGAACTATTGAAATGCCTTCGGATTTTTATACTGCTATGAGATTTTTTGTTAGCTCATGTGACGTTAACGACTCTAATTCCGCTTAGCAAACGACTCTCTTGGATGCATACAAGGGAGGGCGTTACATACGATCTTTATCTTATCGAGGGATGGAAACCCCCATTGTATCCCAGATAAAATTTCGTAAATGAAAAGAGGAAATTACTCATCCATCATTACCTCTTGTAGATCAATTCAATTTTATGAAGGGTCTAAGCATTGTTCTCTCGTTTAGATCAATCAAAAGCTTTGCGGCCGACCGATCCTTAAGCTTACCATTGCATCAGGCGCTTTAATTCTTTATGATGCTTCATGCCCCCCTCCCCAAGGAAATATCAAAGTAAGATAAAGGGCCTGGACGGTCGGGTGGGATCATTTTGCAGACAATCTTTTTATCTTAACGAAGAAGTCTTATTTCCTCTAAGTTGCACGTCGCTTTAACCAAAAAAACTTGTTCCGCAATTCATGATTTTCTATTCTTATGAGCTGAAATTTTTTTCTTGAATTTCTATCCAAAAAATTCTCTTGAATTTCTATCCAAAAAATTCTCTTGAATTTTTAACAAACTTGTCGTGATCGTAACCCAATTTATAAGACTTTAATTTAGGCAATCCAATCTACAACGTGTAAGAAAAAATCCCCTGATGGGGTTTCAGATCTGAGTGAGAGAGAGAATAGAGAAAATGAGAGAGAAAGGAGAAGAGAGAGAGATATTTTGTCCAAATTTTCTATATTTCTTCTCACGCCCCCCTTGGGCTATTTAATATGGATTGTTTAGTAATACTACATTACAAGAAAATATAATACTACTAAAACATTAAAAATATTACAACTACTGGGCTTAAGCCTTATTGCTGAAAGTCCACTAAATAAGCTGGACTCCTTTTAATACGCATGGGCCTTTGTTTAGGAAGCCCACGATTTGCAACATCCCCCTCCTCTTGAAATCCAGCCTTGTCCACAAAGGCTGAAGTGGCAGACATCGGGCAGTGTGGAGCCGCGCATGGAACAGATGGGGCGCTGACAGCAGCAGGCGGGACAGACGAGGAGTCGCGCATGGGACAGAGGGGAGGTGAGCTGTCTTGCAATAAAGGCAGGGGCAAGACCGGAATTGAAGAACTCGTAGACTGTGAAGAGATAAGAAGTGGTGTTGTATGGTTCGGGATGTGAGAGAACACCTTGTTTTCCAAAGCAAGAGGTGGCTGGACGAACTCTTCAATACTCTCTTCTCCTGAGTTAAGGTGCGCAGCAGCAGATGTGGGTGGGTCTGGTGAGGGTGTTGAGGGAGACCCATGTCGAAGAAGGGATTCATCTTCCCAAGTGGAATCCTCTGGAAGGAGGCCCTTCCACTGCACTAAAATCTGTGGAATCCGACGGCCTTGACGCCAGATGGTGCGTCGAGATACTATAGCGACCGGTGTATGAGTTGGTGGAGTAGTTTGCAGATCCACAGCCAAATCATGGATCCGGTACGTGTTTGTGGGGAAGAAACGTCGGAGCAACGAGACGTGGAAGACAGGGTGGACCCTCGACCCCACTGGCAACCGCAGGCGGTAAGCCACTGGACCGATGCGGTCCAAAACTTCATACGGTTCATAAAAACGTAGACTTAACTTGTGAGAGGAACGACGATGGACCGTCAGTTGGCGAAAAGGTTGGAGACGGAGCAGCACAAGGTCACCGACCTGAAAGGTAATGTCTTTCCGTTTTCTATCCGCTTGGATTTTCATTAAAGCTTGCGCCTTTTTTAAGTTGTGCTTCAATGATGCAAGGATCTTGGAGCGCTGATGGAGATCGGAGTCAACCGCCTCGACAGAAGTGGTGCCCAGAGTATACTGCAAAAGGCAAGGTGGAGAACGACCATAAGTAGCCTGAAAAGGAGTAGTACCCGTGGAACGGTGGTAGGCGGTGTTATAATGAAACTCAGCCCAACTGAGAAAGCGATGCCAGGCAGAAGGGTTATCATGAACAAAACATCGCAGGTACTGTTCTAGACTTCTGTTAATTCGTTCTGTTTGTCCGTCGGTCTGGGGGTGGTAAGCTGAGCTGTAATGTAAAAGGGTTCCTTGAAGCTTAAATAATGTCCGCCAAAATTCACTTAGGAAAAGTGGATCACGACCTGAGACAATGGACTTTGGTGGTCCATGTAGCTTACCCACCGTATCCCAAAATACCTGAGCAACCTTCACCGCCGAGTATTTGGAGGGCAAGGCTGCAAAGTGTGCCCCCTTCGTAAGTCTATCAACAATCACAAAAATGGCAGAATAACCCCCGGATTATGGTAAATGGGTAACGAAATCCATTGATAAATCAGACCAAATGGTGTCGGGGGAGGATAAGGGTTGTAGCAAACCATACGGAAGATGATTGGGGGACTTTGCTTTCTGACATACCTCACATTCTAGTATGAACTTTTGAACATCTTTCTTTATGTTTTTCCAGGTAAACTTAGCACCTAGCCGCAACAAGGTACTACGAACACCAGCATGACCCCCAATTTTGGATGAGTGAAATTCATGCAGCAACAAGGAAATTAAAGAAGACTCCGCAGGAATGTACAAACGATTCCGGTGGAATAGGAGACCATTCTGGAGCTGCCAATGAGGCCACTTGGCTGGGTCGGTTGTAATATCTTGTAAAATCTGGGTAGCGTAGGGATCCTGTTGTATCTTCGATTGTATAATTGAACTGTACTGTGATGTGGGAGTCCTGATAGCCATAAAGGAAGGGGATACAGTAGGTGAAGTCCCCTCCGGCAGACGTGAAAGGGCGTCTGCCACCACATTATTTTTGTCGGACTTATATTGAATGGAGTAATTAAAACCCAGTAATTTCGCAAGGAATTGCTGTTGGTCCGGAGTTTGGATCACTTGAGACATCAGGTGGTATAAGCTCTGGTGGTCAGTTTTGATAATAAAAAATGAACCCAAGAGATATTGACGCCATTTGGCCACAGCCGCCGTAATGGCATACATCTCCCGAAAATAGGTAGACTTTGCTTGCATAAGCTTTGAAAGCTTGCGACTGAAGAACGCAATGGGATGGTTATCCTGTAAAAGAACGGCTCCCACACCAACTCCGGATGCATCCGTTTCTAATACAAACGGTAAAGAGAAATTGGGCAAGGCAAGGATTGGGGCCGCTGTAAGTGACTGCTTCAAGACGTGGAAAGCATTATCAGCTGTTGCTGTCCAGACAAAGGCATCTTTGGAGAGCAAGTCTGTGAGGGGTGCTGCCACCATAGCATACCCTTTAATAAAATGTCGATAATAACCAGATAGGCCTAAAAAGGCACGAAGATGGGTCACGGACGTTGGGCGTGGCCAATCCCTTACCGCCTGAATCTTAGATGGGTCAGGTGCAACCCCATCAACTGATATAATATGGCCCAAGAATTGAACAGCCTTAACTGCAAATGAACATTTGGTAAGTTTAACAAAAAATTTATGTAGGTGTAGTGTTTGGAGCACCTGTTGTAGATGGGTGGCATGCTCCTGTAAAGAAGTACTGTAGATCAGTATGTCATCAAAAAAAATGACAACAAAACGCCGCAAAAATGAAGTGAAAATCTGATTCATGGTTGCCTGGAAGGTTGACGATGCGTTGGCCAACCCAAAAGGCATAACAACAAATTCGAAATCACCACTGTGAGTCCGAAATGCTGTTTTATGGACATCAGCCGGATTCATTTTAATTTGGTGATAACCCTAAGATCCAACTTGGAAAAGAAATGTGCCCCGTGCAATTCATCTAACAATTCATCCACTGTAGGAATAGGAAATTTGTCCGCAACAGTCAAAGCATTTAAAGCACGATAATCAACACAAAAGCGCCAAGTACCGTCTTTCTTGCGGACCAAAAGAACTGGCGAACTATAAGGTGACTGGCTAGGTTGAATAATACCCGTTGTTAACATCTCTTCCACCATTTCCTCAATTTCTTGTTTTTGGAAGTGTGGATAACGGTAGGGCCGCACCTGGACTGGTTTAGAATTGGGCAAAAGGTTGATGTTGTGATTGAAAATACGGTCAGGGGGTAGGGTAGTAGGAATGGCAAAAATGTCTTGAAACTGAAGTAAAATATCCTGAATAGGTGAGGGAATAGAAGGGGTAGGATCAGGCGAAGGTGGAGTTGTCAGAACTGGATAAACACATGAAACAAGAAGAAATTGAATTCTGCACGATGAGTTTGTGGAATTGGGCATTTGACATTGGGCTAGGGGAAATAGAACTGTCACCCTATAAGCTGACTGTCGAGTCCTTGTAAGTAAAGGACATGGTCATGTGGCCATAGTCTGTAACGATAGGCCCAAGAGTGGCCAACCACTGAACACCCAAAACAATATCAGCCCCTTTTAAGTCCAATACAAATAAGTCGAGGACAAAAGGAATATGCTGAAGCGATAAGGAAATTGCTGAACAAACTGCTGTGCTTAACAAAGCCTCCCCGTTACCAACATGGACTTGGAAAGGAACAATGTCCTGCAGTATTAAACCCAGAAAAATAGCCATGCGTTCAGTAATAAAATTGTGTGTACTTCCACCATCAATCAATACCTGCACAGGCTTGCCATTGAGGGACCCGGTGAAACGAAATGAACGGGAACTGTGAAGACCAAACAAGGCATTAAAGCTAATTTCATGAGCTTCATCATGTGGTGTAGGCTCGGTAGAAACGGGTATAGCCTCTGGATCAGGATCATCATCAATACCCTCCAGGTATAGTAATGTCGCTTTACCCTTACATTTATGACCAAACGAATATCTTTCATCACAATTATAGCAGAGATTTTTGTCACGTTTTATTTGCCGTTCTTCCGGGGATAAACGGCGAATAGGCAAGGCAAGGGTGGAGGAAGGTTGTGATGTTGTAGAGCTGGATATAGGACTGATAATGGCAGGGGAAGGTGGGGTTGGTGAGGATGTTTTAGATGAATACTGCCAAGGACGCGGTTGTTTAAAATCACTAGACTGATCCTCATAAACACGTGCGAGAGAAAAGGCCTCATGATAATCGTGAGGGCGTTGTGTTAGTACAGATCTCTTAATATGAAGCTTGAGACCAGAAATAAAAATACTACGTAACATGTTAGCAGATAAACCAGGAACCTTACTAACCAACTTCTCAAACCCAGCTTGATAGTCTAAAACGGACCCAGTCTGCTGCAATTTGACCAAAGTACCAGCAGGATCCTCGAACTCGGATGGGCCAAAACGGCGTTGTAGAGCCGTACAAAAAACCCGCCAATCAGCCAACAACCCATTTTGCTCAGATCCGTAAAACCAGGATGCCGCAGGATCAGTCAAATGGAAGGCCGCCAAATTAACGCGATCTGGTAAGGGAACCTGATAGAAGGTAAAATAACGCTCAGCAGCGATGATCCAAGTGGTCGGATCACCAGATGCAAAACGGGGAAAATCAAGTTTAACATTACGAGATCTGGAAAATTCAGATCCAGAATGAGGACCTGTACCCAAAATACCACGATTGTCTAGCTGAGCAGTAGAAAGCTGTTGCTGAAGCTCAATGAGGTGAGCAAGATCTCTATGCAAACGGTCCTGTGACTCATAGAGTTGAGTATTTGATTCCTGCAAGCCGTTGTAACGTTGTTCATGCACCGATTCTGCAGCTCGGAACTGTTGCTCCAAGGTATCTAACCGGTGCTGTAAATCACGCAACCGAGTGTTTTCTGCCATAGCAGGAAGGTTGAGAGAGAATGAAAGCACCAATTGATGGGGTTTCAGATCTGAGAGAGAGAGATAACAGAGAAAATGAGAGAGAAAGGAGAAGAGAGAGAAAGATTTGTCCAAATTTTCTGTATATCTTCTCACGCCCCCCTTGGGCTATTTAATATGGAGTGTTTAGTAATACTACATTACAAGAAAATATAATACTACTAAAATATTAAAAATATTACACTATTGGGCTTAAGCCCTATTGCTGGAAATCCACTAAATAAGCTGGGCTCCTTTTGACACGCATGGGCCTTTGTGTGGGAAGCCCACGGTGTGCAACACCATACTTATTGCTTTAAAGTTCATGGATGGTGAGAGTTTCTCGTTTCCTATCAAAGTAACCGTTAAAATAACCAACAAATTAAAGTTCATGGATGGTCAGAGTTTCTTCATTGCAAAGAGAAGACCCGAGACCTTGGGTTTAAAACACTATTGGAAGGACAATCATACACTTCTTGGGAGCATCAAATTCTAAGTGATCCAAACTAATAAAAATGTGATAACTAATCAGAGAACAAAATAGTAAAAAGAAATTTTTTATACAAGTGTCAATTTCTCAATAGAGGCACGACCACTACAATTTTTTCTCTCTTTTCTAAATAATGAAAATTTTAATATGATTCTGGTCCTTTCACTAAGAGATTGATACCTGAACCAATTTTTTTTTCTTGCTTCACTCTTCTCTCTCTCCTCGACGAGGTTATTTAAAGTGAGCCGGGACCACTATTTTTAGGTGGTCCCTTAGTGTAAATAGGAGGGTAAAATGGGAAAAGTGGGAAATTAATAGGGGTAAAAAAGGAAAGAGAAAATTAATGTTGTGAGAGGGAGCACCAAAAGATTCAGTGATCCTGGAGCATATTAAATTTTTCCCTCCTCGACCTCTTCTCTTTTTCTCTCACCTCAAACCCATCAATTTTTATTTATTTTTTTGCTCTCGGAGCATGCTACCTTCGCTCCTAAAGAATACGTTGTACTTTTGCAACTTTAATTGGATAATAGGTTCTCACTATTTTTGAGATGACTACTGCATTGATAAATGTTCTTGGGAAATTTTTGAAACGGGACCATATAAGAATAGCAGAATGTCTTGTACATGTTCTGAGTGGAACAAATCACTTCCAGGAGAGAGGCAACTTAGTGAGGGAAATAACACTCTTACAATGTAACTTGTTTATTTTCTCATTGTACGTCTTGAGATTCTAGAATAATCTAATAAAATAAGAAAAAAATTATATTTATAAATTTTTTATTTAAAAGCTATTACAAACTATATTATGTTTTACCTGTAAGATATTATTGATTAAAGTCTCACCGATGAGACATAGTATTATGTGTAAAAAAAATTGTCAATAAAAACTCTCCTCATAAAATAATATGCTAGTTTATTATTCACTTTTTTTTTTTTGGGGTGGGTGTTCTGAAGAGTGTTCTCATCCATTGTAAAGAGTCTAATATCTTTTGTGATGAAAAATGAGATTTTTATTGTAAATTAATTTCATATTTAACACAAATGCAAAAGAGGGCAAAATGAAATAAAAAGAGGGTTAGAAACGCATATTTTGACAGGCACTTTAATCAACTAAGTAAATTTAATTGGGGATAGGTTATTCTACCTACCAATTTTCTTGCCTATCTTTGCCCACCACTCTTCAATGTCGTTAGATCAGAATATCAAGAAAAGAGAGAAAGATAAATGTTAGTTAAGATTTTGATATGACAATGTTGAAGAGTGGTAGGTAGGGGTGAAACTGGGTTGGGCCGGCTAACAGGAGCCTACAGCTCGGCTTACGTTAGGTCAGACCTAACCTAGTATATTTCATAAAATAGGCTGGGCTTGGGCCTTGGGAAAAACATTTCTCAAGCAGCTTGAGATAAGTTTATCTTCGGCTACCTCAAAACTATGTTGTTTTATTTATTTATTTCGTTATATTAATTTATTCACCTTTGAATGGTTATGATTCCTTTTTTCTCTTTTTCCTTTATCACCATTGATCCATCTTTGTACGGTTATGATTTAGTAAGCGGAGATAAAATTATCTCAAGCAGCTAGAGAAACGATAAGCCCTATATATATATATATATATATATATATATATATATATATATATAAAAGTTTAATCAATTGCAATTGTTTATAACTTAATTATATTCGATTATATTTTAATAGAAATCTGGCTTTATTTTTTATGCAGGAGGAACCAACATCTCAACATGTCAGATTGTGTATATGAATATATTAAAAGGTTTTTGGGAGAGGTTATACTTACTACAAGTATCATGATGTGTTTGTTGGTAGTTATTTAATTTTCATATTATGGATTTGTTTATTGGATCTGATGAAATATATGTTATTTAATTTGAGCATTTTGTTTTTGAAAGTGACTTTAATGTAGATTGTGATGAGTTTTGTTGTGCTTCATGTTTGGACGTTGAAATTGTGATTTTGGTTTAGCAACAGAATTTGAATATTTTGTGAAGTTGATTCATGGTCCTGCTTGGAAGTTAAAAATTAACAGGCTAACGGGCTAGACCAGGACATTTGTTTTTTTATAAACAGATCAAGTCAGGCTAACAGTTAGACTCTTACTAGGCTTGGGTCAGGCCAAGTTGAATTTTTTTGACATAGGCTTGGACTTTTCGTGGCAAAACTAGGCCTAGCCCAACCCACTTTCTACCGTTGTGGTAGGCGAAAGTAGACAGAACAATGATAGGTAGAATAACATATCTCATTTAGTTGACTAAAAGAAGATAAGATCAGATAATAAGTAAAAGTTGTTCTTACCCAACGGGTGCAACTCAGTTGGTTCCTTGGTGCTGAGTTAGTGGGGTGGGACATGTGTTCGATTCCCGCTGAATGCATTCTTGGGGAGGGGGCTGAACCTTTAGCCATCACTGATCCCCGCACTCCGGATTAGTCCCATAGCCGGCTCAAAGAGTCGAAACTTGTGGGATACTGGAGGGAGCCAACTAGGGGTGTTAACGGGCCGAGCTGAGCCGAACTTTGATCTTAACGGGCCAAGCCTGTATTTAAACGTGTCCGACTGGCCTTAGCCTGTTACCTGTCACGAATATATTATTGGCCTGTGGCCTGGTTTATTTACAAAAAATAAAAGCCTGTGTGAAGCCTGTCTTAGTCTGTTAGCATGTTAAAAAATAAAAATAAGATAACAGAATTCCACAAAAAATCAATTTTCAGATAGAAACCTTAACTTCCAATTTGTAGCAATAATTTACAAAGTTTACAATAAAAAAAATAAAAATAAAGTGAGAGAAGGAAGATAACAGGTTATATTATCTTAGCCTATTATAAAAAAAGTGCAAAAAAAAAATATGACACAAACAAGCAGTGCACAGTGGAACGAATGAGTTTTTGTGGGTTTGTTTGTGTGAAGGAGGATGAAGGATAATATAGAAGAGCACTGGTAATTCCATAAATATACATAAATTCAATATATATCCAAATAGCATAATATAGAACAAAATCATTCAAAAAGTCTGTTAAACCAATAAAATGGGCTGAAATAAATTGATGAGAGAGATATTACAAGTAGTATAAAAAATATAAATAAATATTTATATATTAGGCTAGAGATATTACAAGTAGTATAAAAAATATAAATAAATATTTGTATATTAGGCTAGCCTGGGAGGCTCTAAGGCCGAGCTTTTGAATTAGAGCCTGAGGCCTTTTTATTAAACGAGCTTTTATACAAGTCAAAGCCTGGTTCCAACACGAGCTTTTATTAAACGAGCTCAGGCCATTACGAGCCGAGCCAAAGGCCCCTGAAAGGCCCCTGACTCGTTTACCACCCCAACCAACTAGCCTCAAAGAGGTAATTAGGGTTGGTAACTCCAAAAAAAAAAAAGTTGTTCTTATCCTTCTAACATGAAAACATTTTGTTTAAATAAAAAGAAATAAATTAATAAATTAATTGTTTTATCATATAACTGTCGTGTAATCAACGGGAATAGAGGAATTTGCCACGTCATCATGCATGGCTATAGATTCAAATTACCTACCTTTTGTTTAATTTTCCTTCTTTGTCTGTCCAATTAAAAGATGACACTTCATAGAAAAATTATCCTTTATAAATTGCAATACATTATTTGTGGCTGTTATTTAAATTTTTTTACTGAGTTATCATTTTCAATAAAAAGGACACAGAAGCAAAAAAAAAAAATAAAATAAATATTTTGATTCTTTCGACGATAAACTCGTCAACTTTTAAATAATTAAAATATAAAAAAATAATTTGATAAATAAAATTTTATGAAAAAGTAATTTTTTTTATTTTTTATTTTTGGTAAGCCTTCTCTTCTCTTTTATTAAGATTAACATAGAATATAATTATAAAAATAAAGGAACTAGAAAAAATTACAATTATAATAGGTAAAACGAAGTGAGATTTTAAATACAAATAAGAATTTGTCACATTTATTTCAAATAAATAAATTAAAATAATATGAATGAAAACCAATGATCGTCCTTGTTTAGTTATAAATTGCAAGTTGACTATCAATACATACAAATATGACAAACTTAATATACATTAATTATATAATCAACGAAAATAAATTTTGTTCATCTTTTGTCTATTTATGTGAATTGCAATTATATATATATATTATCAATAAATAAAAATTAAATAAATTTACTAGTTCCACATCTGTAATTTTTTTTTTCTTTACTTTTTTCAATGGATCTCACCTCATTCTACTTATGAAATAACAAACTTGTGTCATTTAAAATGACACACCTTTTTCCCATACATTAATTATGTGATCAACCTAGTGAATCTTTGCATCTTTTGCCATTGCAATTCTACATGTAGGCTCTTGAACGAAAAAAATATTTTTTATGAAATAATTTTATAATAAATACAAATTAATATGAGAAAAAATAAAAACAAACAAGGGAGACATAAAGACACATTTTGATTTTTGTCATCTAAATAAATTGAATAAATTAAAAGCAACGCGTTGTAAAACAAAGTTGTTGTTTTTGTATTTAGTTAGCGGGAAATATTTAATATTTAATTAAAAGAAACACATTGTAAAATAAACTTGTTTTCTTACGTAATTAGTAAGAAACATTTAATATTACAGTCAAGAAAATAAAAGAATTGTAATAAATGATTCTTTTTTATATTAATATATTTTTGTATTAATATATTCAAGACGGAAGGGAAGAACGTAAGGCTTCATAATCTCCATCTATATATAAGAAGAAACTCTATTGCTTTGAACCATCATTTGCTCCGAAACTATTGTATCAAAACATTGGGCCATGATGGTTTCGGTATCCAAAATTATGTTACCACTCTCTATGTTCTTAACCATACTTTTGGCTTCAAAGTTCAAGGCTGGTGAGAGTGGAAATTTTATTTCCAAAGTGACTGTTATAATCACCAACAAAATAACTAATATGCAGCTCGGTCTTACATTGCAATGACAAGAATCATGATCTTGGGTTTCAAGAATGGCAGGGAGAAACATACAGTTTCCAGTTTCAGATTACATTCATGATCACTACTTTAACATTTATGATCAACTTCGAGATAACTGTGAGATTATAACATTGGCATACACAAGGAACTATATCAAGGTAGTATCTGAGGGTTAATTTAAAAAAAAAGCATGACTATTCACAAACGAACAAAAAAGCATGACTATTCGAAAATGAAGAGACACAACTATTCGCAAGTGGATAGACACGAATGTCTAGAGGTGCAACTATTCACAACCGAACAACTATTCGAAACGAAAAGACATGAACTTTTTATTCATAATCCATTTATACAATGGGTTTTATAAGTGTTATGTTGTAGGAAAAGTGATTGTGTAATCTTATAAAGATCCGTTTTGCGTGCCGTGATTTTCTTTTTTTCTTTAAAATATGTGGGCCTCACAAAATGTTGTGTGTGTAGAAAAATTTGTTATGTCATGTTAAATGATAAATATAAACCCCTTATACAATATCTGCATCTATATATACATAACAAGAAACTCTCCATCCTTTTAACCATCATTTGCTTTGAAATTATTTAGTCAACGTAGTGAATGTAGTCAACGTATATTATACATTTATACACACACTAAACTTAATTAATATACATTAATTATGTAGTCAACCTAGTGAATGTTTGCTTCTTTTGCCATTGGAATTCTATATATAAGCTCTTGATTAAAAAAAAATTATTAAAAAATAATTTTATAGTAAATACAAATATGAGAAAAAATAAATACAAACAAGGGAGACATAAAGACATATTTTGATTTTTGTCACCTAAATAAATTGAATAAATTAAAAGTAGCGAATTGTAAAACAAATTTGTTGTTTTTGTGTTTAGTTAGCGGGAAATATTTAATATTTAATTAAAAGAAACACATTGTAAAATAAACTTGTTGCTTTTTTTACTTAATTTGTTGTTTTTGAATAGACGCGACTGTTCCCAAACGAAGAGGAGCTACTATTCCAAACTAAAAGACATGATTTTTCCAACTTCTTGTTCAGAATCTATTTATACAACATCTCCATCTCTCTATGCTTTTAACCATACTTTTGAAATTATTATCAAACCAGTGTGCCATGATGGTTTCCGTCTCCAAAATTATGTTACCACTCTCTATGTTCTTAACCATACTTTTGGCTTCAAAGTTCAAGGCTGGTGAGAGTGGATTTACTACTGAAAATGTGAACGTTATAATCACCAACAAATTAACTAATATGCAGCTCGGTCTTCATTGCAAAGACAAGACTCATGATCTTGGGTTTCAAGCATTGCAGGTTGGAAAATCATACAGTTTCCAGGTTCCGCTTAATTTCGGACAGAATAAGTTGTACTTTTGCAACTTTAATTGGATAACAGGCTCACACTATTTTGACATTTATGTTCAATCTCGAGATGAATACTGTGAGGAATTATGTTCTTGGGAAATTTTTGAAACGGGACCATGTCAGATTAACGCAAAGACTCGTCAATGTTATGCGTGGAACAAATCACTTCTAGGTGGGTGGCAACTTAATGAAGGGAATAACACTCTTGGAGTGTAACTTTGTTTATTTTCTCATTGTACTTCTTGATATTCAAGAATAATCCAATAAAACAATATGCTAGTTTATTATTCACTTTATTTTTTATTTTATATATATATATATTTTTTGGATTACAATGGAAATCAAATACTATACATATTATTCTACACATACTTAACGCACGTCCCACGTCACTAAGCTTATCGTAGTGGTTCAGACTAATTAATCTTTTTCTTGATGATGAACGTTGAGATTTTTACTATTAATCCCGAGGTGGTTAATCCATTGTATAACATCTCAAATAGATAATATTTTATTATAAATTAATTTTATATTTAACACAAATGCAAGAGAGGGCCAAAAGAAAGAAAAAGAAAGATAAAAACGCATATTTTGACAGACACTTAATTCAACAAGATAAATTTAGTTGACTAAAAGAAGATAATATCAGATAATAAAATATATTCTTTCTAACCTGAAAACATCTAATGTTGCATTAAATAAAAGCAATTTTTTTAAATAAATTAATGAGTTATCTTTATATATTCAGGTTAACTATATATACATTAATTATGTAGTCAACGTAGTGAATGTTTGCTTCTTTTGCCATTGGAATTCTTATTATAAGCTCTTGATTAAAAAAAATTAAGAAATAATTTTATAGTAAATACAAATATGAGAAAAAATAAAAACAAACAAGGGAGACATAAAGACATATTTTGATTTTTGTCACCTAAATAAATTGAATAAATTAAAAGTAGCGAATTGTAAAACAAATTTGATGTTTTTGTATTTAGTTAGCAGGAAATATTTAATATTTAATTAAAAGAAACACATTGTAAAATAAACTAGTTTCTTTTTTGGGTTTTATAAGAGTTATGTTGTAGGAAAAGTGATTGTGTTATGTTATAGAGATTCGTTTTGCGTGCCAGAGTTTTTGTTGTTGTTGTTGCGGGCCCCACAAAATGTTGTGAGTATAGGAAAATTTTTGTGATCATGTTAAATGATAGATGATAACCCTTCTCTTTACTCAATTAGTTGTTTTTGGATAGACGCAACTGTTCCCCAATGAAGAGGTGTCACTATTCGAAATGAAAAGACATGATTTTTCCAACTTCTTATTCAGAATCTATTTATACAACATCTCCATCTCTCTATGTTTTTAACCATCAATTCCTCTGAAATTATTATCAAACCATTGTGCCATGATGGTTTCCGTCTCCAAAATTATGTTACCACTCTCTATGTTCTTAACCATACTTTTGGCTTCAAAGTTCAAGGTTGGTGAGAGTGGATTTTTTACTGACAATGTGAAAGTTATAATCACCAACAAATTAACTAATATGCAGCTCGGTCTTCATTGCAAAGACAAGAATCATGATCTTGGGTTTCAAGCATTGCAGGTTGGACAATCATACAGTTTCGAGGTTACTATTAATTTCAGAATAAATAAGCTGTACTATTGCAGCTTTAATTGGATAACAGGTTCTTACTATTTTGACATTTATGTTCAATTTCGAGATCAATACTGTGAGGAATTATGTTCTTGGGAAATTTTTGAAACGGGACCATGTCAGATTAACGCAAAGACTCGTCAATGTTATCCATGGAACAAATCACTTCTAGGTGGGAGGCAACTTAATGAAGGGAATAACACTCAAGGAGTGTAACTTTGTTTATTTTATTGTACTTCTTGAGATTGAAGAATAATCCAATAAAACAATAATCACTTTTCTTTTTTGGATGGCGGGTTATTAGGAGTGTTCAGAACCATTTGGATGATACTATTTTTATTTTTTTTGGATTATAATGGAAATCGAACACTATACACATTATTATACATATACTTAACACACATTCCACATCACTAGGCTAATCGTAGTGGTTCAGACTAATCTCTTTATTGATGAAGAACATTGAGATATTTATTATTAATCCCGAAGTTGTTAATCCATTGTATAACATCTCAAATAGATAATATTTTATTATAAATTAATTTAATATTTAACACAAATGCAAGAGAGGGCAAAAAGAAAGAAAGAGAGAGACAGAAACGCATTTTTTGTTGTTGAAAAAGAAACGCATATTTTGACTGACACGTTATTAAAAAAAATAAATTTAATTGACTAAAAGAAGATAATATCAGATAATAAAATATATTTGTTCTTATCTTTCTAACCTGAAAACATCTAATGTTGCATTAAATAAAAACAATTTTTTTAATAAATTAATGATTTATCTTTATATATTCAGGTTAACTATTGTTTTATCATAACTGACATATGCAATCAAGGGGAAGAGAGGAATATTTAACCACGTCAACATGTATAGCTATAGATTCAAATTATATATGTGCATCTTTATATATGTTTGATTTCAGTTTTCGAAAATAGTTTTTAATTTTCAGAATCAAAAAATTAAAAAACTCTTTTGATAAGATCTATTTTGTAAAAAATATTTTGAAAATTATAACTGTTTTTTTGTTTTTAAAATCAAATTTAGAGAACATGTCTGAGTTATTTTTATTTTCTATTTTTGTTTTTAATTTTCAAAAAGAAAAATAAAGCATAGAAAATAACAGTTTCCATAACTATTTTACAAAACAGTTTTAAGAACAAAAAAATCAGAACAGAATCAAACAGACTCTGAGATATCAGTAATTCCCTTTCTCAAAGCAACAGAACAAAACACAGAAAAAAAAATAACTCCGTTAAGGCTGACTCCTTGGGTTACAGAAAAGGAATAACAGACACAAGAGAGGGGCAACTAAAGTTATTTTTTTTCTGAAGTTTTTTTTTTTGGTTTTACATTTCATTGTATTTTTTTCTTATTGAAAGTTTGTACCGACTTGGTTCAGGGTCAAGGGATCTGTAAGAATGCCAACTAAAGTTCTTAACTCATTACCACTAGGAAATCCCCCAGTGGAGAAGGTAATCTTACTTTAAATTGATTCCCCTATACTTACCAAAAAAAAAAAAAAATTGATCCCCCTATATGTGTAGTTAACTTTACCTTTTTTGTTCATGCTTTTTGCCTGCTAGATTATAATCAGAAATATAATTTTATGATATTGGTTTTGAAGTTACACGTATCCTTTATCCTCCTGAGTTTTACCCCTGCACTCCTTATAAGATATATTATAAAGCATGTGATTATCTTTAATTTACATGATTATATGATGTGGATTTTTAATTTGTTCGAGTACTTTTATTTTATTTTTTTAACCCCTTTCATATATATATATATATATATATATATATATATATATATATATATATATATATATTTGGTGAAAATATATTTATATTTTAAATACTAGGTAAAGTGAACAACAAATAAAGATATTTTCTAATGTGAATTTGATTTAAGTTTAATATTAATTTTTATTTTATTTTTATCTTTTGTTCCGAGACAGGTAGATATGGTTCAATTCCTAGCTTATGACAAAATGGATGAACTTATTGTTTTTACTTTATTTATTTAATTGAAGAAGAAAATAAATAAATAAAAAAGAAAATCCTCTTTTCTTGTTAGTTCTTATCAACGAAGAGAGCAACACTCTACTGAATGACATGTTGCTTGTTTCAGCACATACACGTTGTTTATTAGATGTTCAATTACAATATGGAGCTTACAAGTTCTTGAATATATGTCTACAGTTGGCAAATGAGGGGATCAATGAATGGAACATTGATACCAACGGCGGAATTAAGAAATTTTTTTTTAATATATATATAAAATAAAATTTTGTTAATATTATTAAATTATTTATTTTAAAAATTGTATAGTATAAAATTACTCGTCACGACACCATTAGATATTACACTATACTCAATCTTTTTTTTTTCCAATGGCTATTTCCTCTATCAATTTTAATAAACCCTCATGGCCTCATCTGTATCCCCATGAAAAAAAAATTCTCTCTCAATTTTAATAAATCTTCTCAGCTCAGGTCTCTCACTATCTCTATTTTTTTTTATGAAATTAACAATGCTACTATTATTTGATTGTTTTGTTTCAAAATTCGTTCATATCATCCCCATGTTTTGAATGTTTTGTTTCGACTCATTATCTTCCATGGATTAATTTTTTTTTTTATACCGACCTTCGGTGCATTAATGTTTAGATAAATAAACTCATCTATACGAATCTTTTTTAATTTATTGGTTCATACGTGTTTTGATTTTTTATTTATTTATTTGTCCAACACAATTTATTCTTTCAATTTGAAAAGTAATCCTCAATGAAACATTAAATCATTAAACACGTAGAGTAAGAGTCAAATGAAGTGATCTTAATTAGCTTGCCACCTTTTTGCTCTCTTTTCATTTGCATAATTGTGTTTCTTTTTATCTAGTGGTTTCGTATAGAGAAAATAAATTTGCTCTAACTTAAAAGATTCACTTTTTGGGACAACTTGGTTGTAGTTTTTTATTTTATTTTTCAAAAAATATGTAGTTAAAATCATTGTTTAAGTTAAGGCACTTTTTTTAATTATTATTTTAAACTACTTTATATGTCTATTGGACCGAGCAATAGTACATTTTTTCAATCTTTTAAATGTTGTTAAATGTTAATATTTTGGTAAGAAATTAACCAAATGAGTTCCTACGAGATCTGTTAGAATATGAGTTCTGGAAAATTGATGTTGCTCATTGATACCTTTCACCTCTCAACTGAGGAATATTTATACAAGAGACTCTCAACAATCAAATTCATAAAATTAGGAAACTATCCTAACAAACTAACAATAATGAATCAGAATAAAATCTGTAACAAATAAATCATTCCTATCTTAAAGTAACTATAATTCAAATTTAATTTCTATTTTCAACACTCCCCCTCAAGTTGGGGCATGTACATCTATCATGCCCAACTTGTCAATGAGTCTATCAAATATTTTTACTGAAACGCCTTTTGTCAGCACATCTGCAAGCTGGTCTTCTGATCGAACGTGGGGTATTTGGATCACTTGATTTTCTAGGTTCTCCTTTATGAAATGTCTATCTACTTCAACATGTTTAGTCCTATCATGTTGAACCGGATTGTGTGCAATTTCCACAGCAGCCTTGTTATCACAAAAGAGCTTCGTTGGCTGATTATATTTTATTCCTAAATCAGCAAGTATGCTTCTTATCCAAAGTAACTCACAGATGCCATACGACATTCCTCTGAATTCTGCTTCTGCACTGGATCTTGCTACAACCTTCTGTTTCTTGCTTCTCCATGTGACTAGATTCCCTTCTACAAAAGTGAAGTACCCGGAAGTAGACTGCCTAGTAGTTTTATCTCCAGCCCAATCAGAGTCTGTATATCCTTTAATGCAAGCCTCCCTATTTTTTGAGAATAGAAGGCCTTTTCCAGGTGATCCCTTCAGGTATCTAAGAATACGGTATACTGCCTTCATATGTTCTTCACTAGGAGAATGCATGAACCTGCTCACCACGCTTACAGAGTATGCAATGTCAGGTCTAGTGTGTGACAAGTATATTAACTTTCCTACCAACCTTTGATATCTGCCTTTATCTGTTTCAACTTGTCCTGGATATATGCCAAGGGAGTGATTCATCTCAATTGGAGTGTCACATGGTTTACAAGCCAACATTCCAGTCTCCGACAAGATGTCCAGTGTATATTTTCTTTGACACATGAATATCCCTTGTTCAGATCTCGCAATTTCTATTCCGAGGAAGTACTTCAATTGTCCTAGACTTTTCATTTCAAACTCAGCAGCAAGCTTTGTTTCCAACGATCTCATTTCTTCTTTATCATCTCCTGTTAGAACCATATCGTCTACGTAGACAATAAGGATGGAAATTTTACCTTCCTTTTGTTTAATAAACAATGTATGGTCCGAATTGCTTTGCCTATAGCCGAACTTCTTCATTGCAAGTGTAAGTCTGCCAAACCATGCTCTTGGTGACTGTTTGAGACCGTACAAAGCTTTATTTAACTTGCAAACTGTATTTTCTTTTGCCTTAACTCCTGGTGGAACTTCCATGTAGACTTCTTCTTCTAAATTACCATTCAAGAAGGCGTTCTTCACATCAAACTGCTTTAATGGCCAGTCTCTATTCGCTGCTATTGATATTAAGATTCGAATGGTGTTGAGTTTAGCCACTGGAGCAAATGTGTCTTGGTAGTCTATCCCATACTTCTGAGTGTATCCCTTTGCCACAAGTCTTGCTTTGTATCTATCTATGCTTCCATCTGCTTTTAGCTTAACCGTGTATACCCATTTACAACCAATAGTCTTCTTTCCTTCTGGTAAGTTTGTTAGACTCCAAGTTTGATTACTTTGAAGCGCCTTCATTTCAATATTCATTGCTTCCTTCCATTTTTGATCTTCCAATGCTTCCTGCACACTGTTAGGAATAGCTACGGAAGATAATTGATCAACCATTAAAGCATATGATCCAGATATCCTATGAGATGACACATAGTTGGTAATGGAATATTTAATTTTGGCATTGGGATCAGGGTCATAAGTAGTCCGGGGTACACCTTTATTTTGTCTTTCTGACCTTCTTACTTGAATATCCGAATCAGTATTTTGTAAAGTGGGATCAGGAATTACCTCAAGAGTAGCTTGTGTTTCAGATTGTAAAATAGGATCAGGGATCTCCTCAAGAGTAGCTTGTGTTTCAGAGTTGTCCATAGCAGGAGATTCGGTTATGAGAGGTAGACATGGTGACCCTTCAGGTGTAGGAGGTTCGGCATGGTTTGGAGCTGAGACTCCTGGTGAAGTGAGATTTTGTGCTGATGTAGGAGCTATGGTTACAGGGAAGTAAAATGCTTCTTCTCTGATATATTGTGTCTCCCCCTGAGAAGAAGGATGGGGAACTCCCCCTGAATAAAAAGCTTCGGATTCCCGAAAAGATACTTCAAGAGTGACATGCAATTTTTTGGTTGTGGGGTCATAACAACGGTATCCTTTTTGGAAATCAGAATATCCCACAAAGATGCATTTTTTCGCACAAGGATCAAGCTTACTACGTAGGGGTTTAGGAACATGAACATAGGCAGTGCAACCAAAAATTCTAGGTTCTAAGTTAGTGACATGAGGAATGGAGAAATAAGATTCGAGTTTCTGGTGAGGAGTGAGAAAATTCAAGGCACTTGAGGGAGTACGGTTGATGAGATAAGTAGCAGAGAGGACAGCCTCTCCCCAGTAGGAAGAAGGAACATTCATGCCAAATAATTGGGCCCTTACTACTTCTAAAAGCTGTCTATTCTTTCTTTCAGCCAAGCCATTTTGCTGAGGGGTATAAGTACAAGATGTTTGGTGTTTGATTCCATTAGAAAGCAAAAAATCAGAGAAGGATTTATTTTTATACTCCAGGCCATTATCGGATTGTAAAATTTGAATGGAGCTGTTAAATTGAGTTTTAACCATACTATGAAATTTCTGAAACATAGAAAAAACTTCAGCTTTATTTCTAAGGAGTGAAATCCAAACCATCCGAGTACATTCATCAATAAAGGACACATAATAGTGGGAATGAGAGAGGGAGGGAACCTTAGCAGGTCCCCATACATCGGAATGAATTACTTGAAAGGGGATACAACTCTTATTGGGACTAGGATAAAAAGACATTCGATGGCTCTTAGCCATGTCACAAACAGAACAACTAAACAGAGAAGGACTACATCTAACAAATAAGTGAGGAAACAATTTTTTAAGAGAATAAAAAGAAAGATGTCCCAGTCTTTTATGCCAAAGCCATATTGCAGGATGAGAAGACTCAGAAGGAGGAGGGACAGGAACCCTGGTAACCGAAGCCACTGGTTGCTGGGAAGGACCATTTTTGAGGTGGAAGAAGTAGAGGTTGCCATGTCTAACACCATAGCCAAGGATCTCCTGCGTCTGGACGTCCTGAAACTCACAAAATGTAGGCCAAAAAACCACAATACAATTCAGGTCTGATGTTAGTTTACTAACAGAAATTAAGTTAAAATCAAGAGATGGTACCACAAGAACCGAATGAAGAGTGATGGTTTGTGTCAGAGAAATGGTACCCTGACCAGTAATAGGGGCTGAGCCACCATTAGCGGTGGTGACGGTGGATTTATCACATGGAAAGAATTTTGTCAACTCAGAAGCATCACGGATCATATGATCCGATGCGCCAGTATCAATTATCCAAGAAGTATTCCCAGAGTATGCAGAGAAAGCAAGAGACGTACCTAGTATTCCTTCATAAATGGCGTGAGCTTGAGGAGGTGTGGAGGCTTCTCCTTCAGAAGACGACTTCAGGGCCTTGGAGGGGATTTTCCGTCGAGGCCTTTTGGTGAAATCCCACCATTCTGGGTATCCAATTACTTCGTAGCATTTGTTCTTCGAGTGGCCTGAATCACCACAGTGTGAGCAAACCAGAGGCTTGCCGGACGCAGAATCTCGCCGTGGTTTGGAAGAGGAATTGCTAGAGGGGAAGCGGGCAACCAAGGTAGAAGAATCAGATGACGGGAGCGGACGATTCATAGTGATGCGCTGTTGATTGTCACGGCGGAGGAACGCATATGTTCCCTCAAGATCCAGCTTCGGATCTTTCCTGAGAATTTCCCCGCGAACATGATCATAGTCAGAATCAAGTCCACTCAGAAAGATGTACACACGCATGCGGGCTAAGGAGGAGTGCGTGTTGACCACATCATTGACAGTGGTTGCGGAAGAGGACACCCGGTGGTCAATCTCTTGGAAGACGGCCAGAAGATCGTTGTAGTATGTAGACAGGGGACGACCGAGTTGCTTCATGGAGAAGGAGCGCTGATGAAGCTCGAAGAGACAGGTCTCGTCGGAGCCATCATAGAAGGTCCGAAGTGCCGCATCCCAAATTTCGCGAGCGGATTCCAGGCGGATAAACCGCTGCATCAAGGACGGCGTCATCGATTCGATGAGCCAACTTTTCACTTTCTTGTTCTCAGTAATCCAGGTTTCGTAATGAGGATCTGTGGGGGGTGGTTTCATGGTGGCGCCGGTGAGGTAGCCGGACTTATTTCTGGCCCCAATACGCATATCCATCAATTGGGACCAGAGAGGGTAGTTGCTATCATCAAGAACGACAGTGACAGGGAAAGAGGAAGCATCATGTTGGATGATAATGTTGGGAGAAGGAGCCGCGGCGGAAGAGACGGTGGGGTTGGCTTCGGGAGAAGGTTCTGGAGATGTGTGGGAAGAAGCCATTACGGCTGAGAAGAAAGGGAAAATGTGATATGGGTCGGGTAGGGTTTTGTGGGAATTGGGCTAGGTGGGAGAATGTGGGCTGCGAGAGAAAAAAAGGAAAGAGTATGTGGGTTGGGAGAATGAGTATGTGGGCTGGGAGAAAAAAAAAGAAAAAGGAAAAAACGGATAGAAATCAGAAAGAAGGAAAAAGAACTCAAGAAAAAAATTCTTCTTTTCAATGGATCGAACACTGCGATGATACCATGTTAGAATATGAGTTCTGGAAAATTGATGTTGCTCATTGATACCTTTCACCTCTCAACTGAGGAATATTTATACAAGAGACTCTCAACAATCAAATTCATAAAATTAGGAAACTATCCTAACAAACTAACAATAATGAATCAGAATAAAATCTGTAACAAATAAATCATTCCTATCTTAAAGTAACTATAATTCAAATTTAATTTCTATTTTCAACAAGATCAATAGGTAAAAAAAATACTAATATTATGCAAAACAAAAAATTAATTTTCGCCCCCCCTCTCCTCTAATCCTGGCTCCGCCAGTGATTGATACATGTGGTGAATTTCATAAGAGATTATTGGCTTTGCTAATTTTATTCTTTCATAGATATGGTGAACTTTGAGTGGTTAGGGAAAATGCTTTCGCACCCGCTACCCAAAGTAAGTTGCTAGAGCTCTTGGGACAACTTAAACTACAGTTCCTGATATTTTATGGGAAACATTTTTCTCATTTTATTGGAGGTAACTATATGTTATTATACACTTATTGAATTTTGTGTCAGCATTTTTCTTTCCTTTTTCTATTGTTTTAAATTGTGGACCCCACATATTTATCTCACACACATGAGAGAACTATCTCAAGCAACATGAAATTAGTAACTCCAATATTTTATATATAATATTCTCTTTAGAAATAAAAACAATATTATTAAAAGGGTTTTATAAGAGTTATGTTGTAGAAAAAGTGATTGTGTTATGTTATAGAGATTCATTTTGCGTGCCGAAGTTTTTTGTTGTTGCTACGGGCCCCACAAAATGTTATGTGTGTAGGAGCTTTTTTGTGGTCATGTTAAATGATAGATGATAAACCCTTATTGAAAAGGATAAAATGTGTGTCATTTTGAAGAACTTAAAGTTGTGTCATTTTAAGAGAGAGAAAGAGATAGATAAAGAAGGAGAGAGTTGACAAAAAAAATAAAAGTGTGGGCCCCACCTCTTTGTGAGAGTAAGATGATATAAGTTGTGTCATTAAAAAGGATAAACATTTTTCCCTATAAAAAATGCGGCAAATATGAAAAGATTTCTACCATTTAGCCATTCTTTTATACCTGTTTCTACCATTTAGCCATACTTTTCCCTACCATTTAGCCATTCTTTTATATCTGTTTCCTAGAAAAGATTTCTTTCATGTTTTATGTAATTCATATTATATAGTCTTATCATCAAGCTAAAATTTAACATTTTCTGGGCGTACATGAACACATTTAAGAAGGATTATATGAAAATTGTATTGTCGTATTTTCTTAATGAAACCAAAAAATTTGTATAGGCGTTTATTGCAAAAAATTTAATAGTTTTATTTTAGCAATTATTTCACTTATGCAATTTTAGTAAAAAACTTGATTAGCTCAAATGAATGGAAAACTTGATGTCTTGTGTAAATTCTTCAATGATATCAATAAAAAAATTTACATGTCCAAAACTGAATATATAATTTGGAGTTTGGTTCATATTTTACTGTGTTCATTATTTTGCGTTTGAGTTACTTTTCATATTATTTTTTTATTGTTATAAAATTTATTAAATTTAAAATATTTTTAATTAAAAAAAACAGAATTTCTTTTATTAGCCACAGTCATGAAAGTGGCTAAAAAAATTCAGACATAATTATCCACTTTATCAATGTGGCTAACTATACAGATTAACCACATTTATAAAGTGGCTAAATTAACAATAATTGTGGCAAAAGTAACGCTACCACACTCAGTCAAGATGTGGCTAAGTGAATAAAATAATGTGGCTAAATTATTGCAACACCACTTTTAGCTACATTTAATCAAAATGTGACAAAGTTTGTTAGCCACATTTTTTATTAATGTTTGCCACATTTGTAAATGTGGCTAAGTAACTCTTATTTTGTAGTGTCCAGAAATATTTTTCCCATATATATATATATATATATATATATATATATATATATATATATATATATATATATATATATATATATAAGATAAATTTACTAGCAGTCCGCCTCACACCTTCACCCTTCACAGCTCTCTCACTCAGAAAAGACCAACCATGCAGCCCCAAGGCTGACTCTCACCCTCACCAAGCAAGCTCTCACAAGCCCAAGGTATATGGAGAAGAAACCAAGGAGAAAGGAAGCTCCTTGGCTCACAACAAAGGAGGAGAAGGTGGCAAGAGGTGGCTGAGTGATTTGCAGAAAAATGGAGGCACGTAGGTTAATATTTTGACCTAGGATCATGTGCCAACTAATGGTTAAATAGGCCATTGGTCACTTAAGCGCAGTATTAGCCTTAATAGCAAAGTAAAAAATCTTGATCCCAAACTTTGGAATCTAGACCTAGACATTTTTCTAAGATTTGTCATATTTTTATTTTATTTTTCGGAGCACCTTTCCGGTACGCGCTTTTCCATAGCCAGTATCGGTTCTGGCATCAGATTACGTCATTTTGACTTGAAACTTGTTTTACAAGTCCTACATAATATTCTAGTAATTATCATGCGTTCGTTATAATTTTCCGGGATACTTTCCCGGTACGCATTTATACCGAGTAGCAGAACCGGTATCTGCGCTTTTCTTCCGAAAAGCGACTTTCATCATTTTTACACACTCAATATAATTATTTAAGCCCATTAATAATTATTAAGGTCAATTATGTAATCATTTCCTAATTACCATAATTAATTTACTAATTACCTTAATTAGCGGTGCAGGTTCTTACACATATCCTCCACAATATTATGAAACATGTAATCTCATTATCCACATATACACATGCTATGACCTTTCATCAATTATGCACTAGGTAATTTACTTCAGACAATTTATCAAACACCTAGTATGCGTGACCAAACCGGAACAATCCACACTCTCATAAAATCACCAGCAGTCAACTGACCATTGCAAAATGGCCAAATCAAACAACACATTGCAATAGCAAATCAAAAAGCATCAAATTTACCTTGTCACCAGCCATTCTGAGTATTTGTAACTGAGAGAAACCCATGACCTTTTGATTGTGCCGTGGTTAAGTCCCGAAATTTTAGAACCCTAACTCTAACCCAACGATGGTTGAGGATGAGGTGATATGGATGAGAAGAGGAATGTGTGGGTTGGTCGGTGGTGGTTGTAACAGCCCGTGTTAACCCGGATTGTTAACACGCTATCGTATTAAGCCACGCTTAATTAAAATGCGGAATAACTTTTTCTTTAATTCAATTATGATGTCATTAACTTAACCAACTTGATTACTTAATCATTTTCATAAAAATACTGCCTGTATGTAAATTGCAAGACAACTAACTGAATACCTCATATATAAATAATAAGTGAGTATCTAAAGCCACAGGACTACAACACGTAGCCTGGGTCAAAATCCTGATACTTTAATTACAACAGCAATTTAAAAGACAACAGTCAAACCATGTGGCATGGACAAACCCCATGCTCACCAAATAAGGCAACAATGCCCAATAACAGTCTCAACATAAACTCAGCAGAAAACATAAACAAAGCGGAAAACATAACAGCAGTCAGCATATCATCATATCAGCTCAGCTCGGGCCTCCTGCCACCTGAGCCCTCAACATTACCTGATCCTGAAATAAGCGTCCCCAAACGTGGGGTGAGATCTCTAACAAGAAATCTCAGTAAGACAAGGGGTCCTCAAGGAGTCTCCACCCCAAGCTCACTTACATGTGTAATATAAGTTCTAAAAACAGTATTTACAATATAAGTTCCAAAATCATGCGATGCAGCAATTAATCATGCCATGTGTGCTTTCAAATCTACTGGCCAGAGAAATGTAGGAATACGTCTATGCCTACATGAGTACATGGATACTACCTGCACCTCACCCACAGCTTCTCCATCTTGTATGTACTACATACTCAGGATTACCGTCTAGGTGGACACCACATGCATCTCATAAAAGCTCATTGCATATAAATAGCTCAACAGCATTTCCAAAACAATAAAGCATGTAACACAGCATGCATAAACCCATCCCCATGGGACATGGTGGAACAACAAAATGGCTAAACCGAGGACACGAAAGCTTACCTTGCAAGCTAGCTATCCAAGCCAAGAGTCCAACCACTCACAAGTCCACAAACAGCAGTATCACAATATGATATGGACCAACATTACATCAATATTAATGCATCACAAGCATACAACTTAAAGACTACGCCTTTCCTTTACGTTTTACGTCTTAAGGCTTCCATCAAAGCCATAAGTCCTTACTCATGTGATTCCGACTTAGTTCATTAATTACAGAAGTTCAACTTCCTTAAACTAGGGTCCACACACACCCAATAGCTTACTGTTCATACAGTACAGCTACTGTCTGCGCAAACCCAGGATATCCGGATATCAGAAGGGGTATATCCGGATATGCCATATCCGGATATCACACTGGACATATCCGGATATGCCATATCCGGATACCCAGATCCCATATCCGGATACTGATATCCGGATATCTGTTCGACAGATATCCGGATATCTCACGACAGAATGCAGTTTCTGCATTTCGTGAATATCCAACCCAAAGATCCAACTTTTAACACATGTACACGTTAAAGCATGCATCTTTAATCCATTTTAGGTTCATATACATTATACCCTCTTGTTTACTCATTAAACATGGCCAAGACATCAACTTTAAGCATCATAAACTCATGATCATGGTGAGATAACTTGCCAAAGCTCAAAATAGAGGCAAAGGATGCGCTTGGAGCTCACCACCAACTCCAAAGGTTCAGACTTCAAGGGTGCACGAAAATGTCACACAAGCAAGGGTCTTTCTACACAAAGAAGCTCCTTGAAGCCTCCCAAACCAAGAACCACACCTCACCACCACCAACCCAACAAAACAGCCCACACAACCCTCCCAAACAGAACCTCACCACTCAGAAAATGCACACTAAGCACTCTCCAATGCCCACACTCAAGTGTTTACTTAATCAAGAAGGGAAGCAATGATCAAAGGAGGTGACTTTGGTGAGAAAGGAGGAAGAAATGGAGGAACAAGGGGGGGCTGCCACAAGGCTGCAGAAAAACTCACGTAAGAATGTGTATGGCCTAGAGTTGTGTGCCCTTAATGGGTCTATTTATAGGCACAAGGCCACACACGCGCAGTATTAGCCTTAATAGCAAAGTAAAAGATCTTGATCCCAAACTTCGGATTCTAGACCTAGACATTTTTCTAAGATTTTTCATATTTTTATTTTATTTTTTGGAGCACCTTTCCGGTACGCGCTTTTCCATAGCCAGTATCAGTTCTGGCATCAGATTACGTTATTTTGACTTGAAACTTGTTTTACAAGTCCTACATAATATTCTAGTAATTATCATGCATTCGTTATAATTTTCCGGGATACTTTTCCGGTACGCATTTATACCGAGTAGCAGAACCGGTATCTGCGCTTTTCTTCCGAAAAGCGACTTTCAGCATTCTTACCCACTAATTGTAATTATTAAGGCCTCATAATAATTATTAGGGTCAATTATGGAATTATTTCCTAATTATCATAATTAATTCACTAATTACCTTAATTAGCGGTGCGAGTTCTTACAGTGGTCGGTGGTTGAAGGTTGTGTGAGGGGTTGTGGTGGTTAGAATTTTCAGATAAAAAGAGAGTAAGGTACGGTGGTGGCGGAAGAAGAAAGGGAGTTGAGAGAGAAGGGAGTGAGTGGCGGTGGAGAGGATATGAGAAAGGGGGAAGTGAGGGGTCTCACGCTAGGAGCGCGGAAGCTTCAGGTAATTTTTCTGTTATGGCACTCGTAGCGTGGGTTTCACGCTGGGAGCGTGGAGCTTTTTCTTTATTTCTCACGCTGGCAGAGTCAAAACGACGCTTGAAGCGCGGAACTCACTGCCCAATTTCCTGTTCTGACGCTGCAAGCGCCACCTCCACGCTACGAGCGTGGTTTTCTTTTCAATTTTCTCACACTCGGAACGCGGTACCCACGCTGGGAACGTGGACCTTCCTGCCCATTTTGGCTTTACAGCGCTGATAGCGCGGTAATCACGCTCTCAGCGCGGTAATCACTGCCATTTTTTTTTTATCCACGCTGCTAGCGTGAGTACCACGCTAGGAGCGTGGACTAGCAAACTCATCTTTTAACTTTTTAGCACTTAACAACACATAAAATTAAAAAAAGCATCTAAACTAAGAAATTGAAAAATTGTCCACTGGGTTGCCTCCCAGCAAGCGCTTGTTTAACGTCACGATCCTGACTGGATCCATTTATCATACAGGTGAAGTCAAAGGGACAGAAATTGTGTCCCTATTCATAGGTTCTCCATAATAAAATTTCAAACGATTCCCATTGACCTTAAAAGGTCTCTCAGCATCAAGAGGAGAGATTTCAACTGTACCATATGGGAATACATTTGTCACAACAAAAGGACCAGACCAACGAGATTTAAGTTTACTTGGGAACAACATCAGTCGAAAGTTGTACAATAATACCTGTTGACCCGGTCTAAATTCTTTGGGCTTGATCTTGCTATCATGCCACAACTTAGTCTTCTCTTTGTAAATCTTTGCACTTTCATATGCAGTCCTCCTGAGCTCATCAAGCTCATTCAGCTGAAGTATTCTTTTCTCTTGAGCTCCTGATGGTTCAAAATTCAAAAACTTTATAGCCCACAATGCTTTGTGTTCTAACTCCACTGGCAAATGACAAGCTTTGCCATACACCAACTGATAAGGTGACATGCCAATAGGAGTTTTGAACGCAGTTCTGTACATCCAGAGTGCATCATCAAGCTTCTTAGCCCAATCCTTCCTAGAAATTCCCACTGTCTTATCCAGGATTCTTTTTATCTCCCTGTTGGAGACTTCAACTTGCCCACTAGTTTGAGGATGATATGATGTGGCTACTCTGTGTCTCACTCCATATTTAACTAGCAAGCTTTCAAAATATTTATTACAAAAGTGCGTACCTCCATCACTGATAATAGCCCGAGGTACTCCAAACCTTGTAAAAATATTCTTCCTCAGAAAATTTACAACCACCTTAGCATCGTTGGTGGGAAGAGCAACATCTTCAACCCACTTGGAGACATAGTCCACAGCAACAAGGATATACTGGTTGGAATAAGATGAGGGAAATGGCCCCATGAAATCAATGCCCCACACATCAAACAGCTCTACCTCTAATATACTATTTAGAGGCATCTCATCCTTGCGTGAAATATTGCCCGCTCTCTGACACTTATCACATTTTTCCACACAATCTCTCGCATCCTTGAATAGTATGGGCCAGTAGTAACCGCTTTGCAAGACTTTCTGAGCGGTTCGATTGCCTCCAAAGTTCCCTCCAAAGTCGGAAGCATGGCAATGCCACAAAATCTGACTCATCTCAAACTCAGGGACACATCGGCGAATGATCCCATCAGCACATTGAAAATATAGATACGGATCATCCCAAAAATACCTCTTTTCATCTCGCAAAAACTTCTTTTGTTGTTGCCTAGTAAGGTTAGGAGGCAACTCCCTCACAGCTTTGTAATTGGCGAAGTCTGCTGTAAGAACCCGCACCGCTAATTAAGGTAATTAATGAATTAGTTATGATAATTAAGAAATGATTCTATAATTGACCTTAATAATTATTATCTAGCTTAAATAATTATAGTATAAGTGAGTAAGAATGCTGAAAGTCGCTTTTCGGAAGAAAAGCGCAGATACCGGTTCTGCTACCCGGTATAAACGCGTACCGGAAAAGTATCCCGAAAAATTATAACGAGTGAATGATAATTACTAGAATATTATGTAGGACTTGTAAAACAAGTTTCAAGTCAAAATAATGTGATCTGATGCCAGAACTGATATTGGTTATGGAAAAGCGCGTACTGGAAAGGTGCTCCAAAAAATAAAATAAAAATATGACAAATCTTAGAAAAATGAATAGGTTTAAATTCTAAAGTTTGGGATCAAGATCTTTTTCCTTGCTATTAAGGCTAATAGTGCGCGTTATGACTTAAGTGACTATATATGTGCATTTTGCACAAAACCCTAGACAAATCTCCGACCTCCACGTGACTCCCTTGGGTGGCTGGGGTTTTTTTTATATACCCTGCACTCCTTATAAGATATATTATAAAGCATGTGATTATCTTTAATTTACATGATTATATGATGTGGATTTTTAATTTGTTCGAGTACTTTTATTTTTTTATTTGTAACCCCTTTCATTTATTATATATATATATATATATATATATATATATATATATATATATTTGGTGAAAATATATTTATATTTTAAATACTAGGTAAAGTGAACAACAAATAAAGATATTTTCTAATGTGAATTTGATTTAAGTTTAATATTAATTTTTATTTTATTTTTATGTTCTGTTCCGAGACAGGTATACATGGTTCAATTCCTAGCTTATGACAAAATGGATGAACTTATTGTTTTTACTTTATTTATTTAATTGAAGAAGAAAATAAATAAATAAAAAAGAAAATCCTCTTTTCTTGTTAGTTCTAATCAACGAAGAGAGCAACACTATAATGAATGACATGTTGCTTGTTTCAGCACATACACATTGTTTATTAGATGTTCAATTACAATATGGAGCTTACAAGTTCTTGAATATATATATGTCTACAGTTGGCAAATGAGGGGATCAAGGAACGGAACATTGATACATGTGGTGAATTTCATAAGAGATTATTGGCTTTGCTAATTTTATTCTTTCATAGATATGGTGAACTTTGAGTGGTTAGGGAAAATGCTTTCGCACCTGCTACCCAAAGTAAGTTGCTAGAGCTCTTGGGACACCGTAAACTACAGGTTCCTAATATTTTATGGGAAACATTTTTCTCATTGGAGATAATTATTTGTTATTATACATTCATTGAATTTTATGTCAACTTTTTTCTTTCCTTTTTTCTATTGTTTTAAATTGTGGACCCCACGTATTTATCTCACACACATGAGAGAACTGTAACAGCCCGTGTTAACCCGGTCTGTTAACACACTATCGTATTAAGCCACGCTTAATTAAAATGCGGAATAACTTTTTCTTTAATTCAATTATGACGTCATTAACTTAACCAACTTGATTACTTAATCATTTTCATAAAAATACTGCCTGTATGTAAATTGCAAGACAACTAACTGAATACCTCGTACATAAATATAATAAGTGAGTATCTAAAGCCACAGGTCTACACAGGTAGCCTGGGTCAAAATCCTGATACTTTAATTACAACATTAAACCAAAAGACAAAAGTCAAACCATGTGGCATGGACAAACCCCATGCTCACCAAATAAGGCGACAACGCCCAATAACAGTCATAACATAAGCTCAGCAGAAAACATAAACAACAGTCGGAAAACATAGCAGTAAATCCAGCACATCATCAATCAACTCAGCTCTGGCCTCCTGCCACCTGAGCCCTCAACATTACCTGGTCCTGAAATAAGCGTCCCCAAACGTGGGGTGAGATCTCTAACAAGAAATCTCAGTAAGACAAGGGGTCCTCAAGGAGTCTCCACCCCAAGCTCACTTACATGTGTAATATAAGTTCAAAAACAGTATTTACAATATAAGTTCCAAAACTATGCGATGCAGCAATTAATCATGTCATGTGTGCATATCAAATCTACTGGCCAGAGAAATGTAGGAATACGTCTATGCCTACATGAGTACCAGGACGCTACCTGTACCTCACCACAGCCTCACCATCTTGTATGTACTACATACTCAGGCTTACCGTATAGGTGGACACCACATGCATATCATAATAGCTCATTACATATAAACAGCTCAACAGCATTTCAAAATAATCAAAGCATGTAACACAACATGCATAAACCCATCCCCATGGGACATGGTGGAACATCAAAATGGCTAAACCGAGGACACGAAAGCTTACCTTGCAAGCTAGCTATCCAAGCCAAGAGTCCAACCACTCACTAGTCCTCAAACAGCAGTATCACAATCTGATGTGGACCATATATCAAGTCAATATTAATGCACAACATGCATACAACTTAAAGACTACGCCTTTCTTTTACGTTTTACGTCTTAAGGCTTCCAACAAAGCCATAAGCCCTTAATCATATGATTCTGACTTAGCCCATTTATTACAGAAGTTCAACTTCCTTAAACTAGGGTCCACACACACCCCATAGCT
The DNA here is from genome assembly GCA_032173675.1 of Gastrolobium villosum. Lineage (NCBI taxonomy): Eukaryota > Viridiplantae > Streptophyta > Magnoliopsida > Fabales > Fabaceae > Gastrolobium > Gastrolobium villosum. Next base: position 39,356 of record JAVKPL010010919.1, read on the forward strand.
TACTGTTCATACAGTGAAGCTACTGTCTGCGCAGAACCCAGGATATCCGGATATCATGAAGACCATATCCGGATATGCCATATCCGGATATCACACTGGACATATCCGGATATGTCATATCCGGATACCCAGATCCCATATCCGGATATCAATATCCGGATACCATATCCGGATACTGATATCCGGATATCTGTTCGACAGATATCCGGATATCTCACGACAGAATGCAGTTTCTGCATTTCGTGAATATCCATCCCAAAGATCCAACTTTTAACACATGTACACGTTAAAGCATGCATCTTTAAGCATATACAAGTTCATTTAGGTGTTGGTTACTTCATTTTAATCTTTTACATGCCAAGACACCACCTTTAAGCAAGATAAACTCATGATCATGGTGAGATAACTTACCCCAAGGCTTAAGGCAGAAATGGACAGAGGTATGAAGCTCTTGGAGCTCTCCACAAGCTCCTCAACTCAGGCCACACCAAGGTGTACGAAAATGGTGCAAAGCTTGCCCCTTTCAACACAAAGGAAACTCCTTGAGGCTTCACAACTCAAGAACAAGGACCCAACCAACCAAGGAAGGAAACTCAGCCTTAAACTCTCCCTCAAACAGTGACACAACTCAGAATGATTCCACCCACACCCAACCCAAGGCTCACACTCACTCTTACCAAGTGTTTTTGTGAAGGAACCAAGAAGAAATGAGGTTTCTTGGCTCCAAAGGTGAAGGGATGAAGAGAAGGCAAGGTGGCTACCCAAGGCTGCAGAAATTCTCACGTAGAGAAGCTGCATATGCCTAGGGTTATGTGCCATAAGTTGGTTATATAGCCACTTGAGTCATAACGCGCAGTATTAGCCTTAATAGCAAAGTAAAAGATATTGATCCCAAACTTTGAAATCTAGACCTACGCATTTTTCTAAGATTTATCATATTTTTATTTTATTTTTCGGAGCACCTTTCCGGTGCGCGCTTTTCCATAGCCAGTATCAGTTCTGGCATCAGATTACGTCATTTTGACTTGAAACTTGTTTTACAAGTCCTACATAATATTCTAGTAATTATCATGCATTCGTTATAATTTTCCGGGATACTTTTCCAGTACGCAATTATACCGAGTAGCAGAACCGGTATCTGCGCTTTTCTTCCGAAAGGCGACTTTCAGCATTTTTACTCACTCAATATAATTATCTAAGCCCATTAATAATTATTAGGGTCAATTATGGAGTTATTTCCTAATTATCATAATTATTTTACTAATTACCTTAATTAGCGGTGCAGGTTCTTACAAGAACTATCTCAAGCAACATGAGATTAGTAACTTCCACATTTTATATATAATATACTCTTTAGAAATAAAAACAATATTATTAAAAGGGTTTTATAAGAGTTATGCTGTAGGAAAAGTGATTGTGTTATGTTATAGAGATTCGTTTTCTGTGCCGAAGTTTTTTTTGCTACGGGCCCCACAAAATGTTGTGTGTGTAAGAACTTTTTTGTGGTCATGTTAAATGATAGATGATAAACCCTTATTGAAAAATGTGTGTCATTTTAAAGGATGTAAAGTTCATTTTAAGAGAGAAAGGGATAGATAAAGAAGGAGAGAGAGTTGACAAAAAAAAAGTGTGGGTCCCATCTCTTTGAGAGAGTGAAAGGATATAAGTTGTGTGATTTAAAATGATAAACACTTTTCCCTATTAAAAATGCTGCAAATATGAGAATTGAACCTGGGTATTTTTTAAAGGTAATATACTCCTACCATTTAGCCATTCATTTATCTTTGTTTCCTAGAAAAGATTTCTTTCATGTTTTATGTAATTCATATTATATAGTCTTATCATCAAGCTAAAATTTAACATTTTCTGGGCGTACATGAACACATTTAAGAAGGATTATATGAAAAATTGTATTGTCATATTTTTTTAAGAGTGAGGATATTTTAACTACCAAAAATTATCATTACTAACTTACTACCCATCACATCACCATTGGATGAAAGAGAGAGAATGTTGAAAAAATTTTGAAGAGAAAGAAAATGTTAATCTAATGGTGATTAGATAGGTAGTGAGTTAGTAGTAGAAAATTTTGGTAGTAAGAATATCCCTCCTTTTTTTTTAATGAAACCAAAAAAAATTTGTGTTGGCGTTTATTGCAAAAAAATTAATAGTTTTATTTTAGCAATTATTTCACTTATGCAATTTTAGTAAAAAACTTGATTAGCTCAAATGAATGGAAAACTTGATGTCCTGTGTAAATTCTTCAATGATATCAATAAAAAAATTTACATGTCCAAAATTGAATATATAGTTTGGAGTTTGGTTCATATTTTACTGTGTTCATTATTTTGTGTTTGAGTTACTTTTAATATTATTTTTTTATTGTTATAAAATTTATTAAATTTAAAATATTTTTAATTAAAAGAAAAAGAATTTCATTTATTAGCCACAGTCATGAAAGTGGCTAAAAAATTCAGACACAATTAGCCACTTTATAAATGTGGCTAACTATACAGATTAACCACATTTATAAAGTGGCTAAATTAACAATAATTGTGGCAAAAATAACGCTACCACTCTCGGTCAAAATATAGCTAAGTGAATAAAACAATGTGGTTAAATTATTGCAACACCACTTTTAGCTACATTTAATCAAAAAGTGGCAAACTTTGTTAGCCACATTTTTTATTAATGTTTGCAACATTTTTAAATGTGGCTAAGTAACTCTTATTTTGTAGTGTCCAAAAATATTTTTCCCATATATATATATATATATATATATATATTATCAATAAATAAAAATAAGATAAATTTTCTAGTCCCACATCTTTAATTTTTTTCTTTATTTTTTGCAATGGATGTCACCTCATTCTATTTATGATGTAATAAACTTGTGTCATTTAAAATTAATGACACACCTTTTCGGCTTTTCCCCAAATTATGTAATCAACCTAGTAAATGTTTGCATCTTTTGCCATTGCAATTCTACATATAAGCTCTTAATAAAAAAAATATTTTTTATGAAATTTTTTTATAATAAATACAAATTAATATGAGAAAAAATAAAAACAAACAAGGGAGATAAAAACATATTTTGATTTTTGTCATCTAAATAAATTGAATAAATTAAAAGTAACGCGTTGTAAAACAAATTTGTTGTTTTTGTATTTAGTTAGCGGGAAATATTTAATACTTAATTAATAGAAACACATTGTAAAATAAACTTGTTGGTTTTTTACTTAATTATTAAGAAACATTTAATATTACAGTCAAGAAAATAAAAGAATTGTAATAAATGATTCTTTTTTATATTAATATATTTTTGTATTAATATATTCATGACACTTATTGTGAGGGAAGGTGTTATGGACCCATATAAGGGGCCCATTAAATGATAGGCCCTACAAGGGGCAATCCAAGAATTCAATCAGTAATAATCAAGGATAGATATCCATCAAGGATACTAATTCTAATACGACAGCATAGCAAGCAGGCACCCACTACTAGAGGCACCAAAGGCCAATCTACGCTATGTACCCACAGGTAACCTCCATAAATACAACGTAAACCATAAAGGTACGATACGCTCTCTCTCTCTTACTGTTATGCTGTCACTGTGCACACACCCCATTGGCTAACGCCGTATTATTCTGTGCACAGTGATCTGCTTGACTCAAGGGTATCTCCTTCATAGAGACCTTGGAGAGGACACTAGATCCAAGATAAACATACCGGCCTATTGAGTTGGACATCTCTGTCCTAAGAACAGAACAGAAGGAAAGAACGTAAGGCTTCATCATCTCCATCTATACATAAGAAGAAACTCTATTGCTTTTAACCATCATTTGCTCTCTGAAATTATTGTATCAAAACATTGGGCCATGATGGTTTCGGTATCCAAAATTATGTTACCACTCTCTATGTTTTTAACCAAACTTTTGGCTTCAATGTTCAAGGCTGGTGAGAGTGGAAATTTTACTTCCAAAGAGACTGTTATAATCACCAACAAAATAACTGATATGCAGCTCGGTCTTACACTGCGATGACAAGAATCATGATCTTTGGGTTTCAAGAATGGCAGGTTGGAGAAACATACAGTTTCCAGTTTCAGATTACTTTCATAATGAATAAGCTGTATTATTGTAGCTTTAATAGGATAATAGCATATCACTACTTTAACATTTATGATCAACTTCGAGATAATTGTGAGATTATAACATCGGCATACACAACGAACAATATCAAGGTAGTATGTGAGGGTTAATTTTAACAGTGTTTTAGTAAGAACTCAAAAAAAGTTCTAGTTTGAATTTACAGAACAGTAGTATTTATAGAGATGAATGGTCACACGACAAAAAGGCGTGACTATTCGAAAATAAAGAGACACAACTACTTGCAAGTGGATAGTCACGAATGTTCAGAGATGCAACTATTCACAAACGAAGAGGTGCGACTATACGAAACGAAAAGACATGAACTCTTTATTCATAATCCATTTATACAATATCTATATCCTACAATATCGAGAAATGCACTCTTAAATTTTTAAAATTTGCGTGTTGTCCAACACACGGTCAATATTTGGGGAAATGCAGTCAACTCTCCGACACATTTTTTGGATACGCGGTCAACTTTTTCTGACACGCGGTCAACGCTCGGACATGTTTTTTTTTAATCTTAATTTTATTTTATTAACTAAATATAAAAAATTATAAAATAATTTTTTTATTATGAAATTTGATATGAAAAATTAACAAAGTACGAAAAATTATTAATATTTATATTTATGTCATAAAATTTAAATATTTGATTGGTTATATGACTTATTATGGACTCTTATATGTATTAAATATAAATAATATTATATATATTAAATATTTTATTTAATATCAAAACGTGTCCAAACGTATCGAAATATGATATTTTTTAGAATTAACGTATCGGAGTGTCGTGTCATGTCGTGTCCCGTGTCAGTATCGGTGCATTATAGTCTACATCTATACCTAACAAGAAACTCTCCATCCTTTTAACCATCATTTGCTTTGAAATTATTTAGTCAACATAGTGAATGTAGTCAACGTAACATACATTTATACACACAAACTAAACTTAATATACATTAATTATGTAGTCTACGTGGTGAATGTTTGCTTCTTTTTCCATTGGAATTCTTAATATAAGCTCTTGATTAAAAAAAAATTATTAAGAAATAATTTTATAGTGAATACAAATATGAGAAAAAATAAAAACAAACGAGGGAGACATAAAGACATAATTTGATTTTTGTCACCTAAATAAATTGAATAAGTTAAAAGTAGCGAATTGTAAAACAAATTTGATGTTTTTGTATTTAGTTAGCAGGAAATATTTAATATTTAATTAAAAGAAACACATTGTAAAATAATCTAGGGAAAAAATTATATTTATTACCTAATTTTCTTACTATCTCTTACTACCAAATCTTAACCGTTGATTTCTGTCAATTTAACGGTTATAATTTATTGTAAATTAATAATTAATAAACATGACCCCATAAATTATAATCGTTAGATTGACAGAAATCATCGGTTAAGATTTGGTAGTAAGACGTAGTAAAAAAATAGATAGTAAGTATAACTTATCCCATAAACTAGTTCTTTATTTACTTAATTTGTTGTTTTTGGATAGACACAACTGTTCCCAAATGAAGAGGTGCGACTATTCGAAACGAAAAGACATGATTTTTCCAACTTCTTACTCAGAATCTATTTATATAACATCTCCATCTCACTATGCTTTTAACTATCAATTCCTCTGAAATTATTATCAAACCATTGTGCCATGATGGTTTACATCTCCAAAATTATGTTACCACTCTCTATGTTCTTAACCATACTTTTGGCTTCAAAGTTCAAGGCTGTCGAGAGTGGATTTTTTACTGACAATGTGAAAGTTATAATCACCAACAAATTAACTAATATGCAGCTCGGTCTTCATTGCAAAGACAAGAATCATGATCTTGGGTTTCAAGCATTGCAGGTTGGACAATCATACAGTTTCCAGGTTACGATTAATTTCAGAAAGAATAAGCTATACTTTTGCGGCTTTAATTGGATAACAGGTTCTCACTATTTTGACATTTATGATCAATTTCGAGATGAATACTGTGAGGAATTATGTTCTTGGGAAATTTTTGAAACGGGACCATGTCAGATTAACGCAAAGACTCGTCAATGTTATCCATGGAACAAATCACTTCTAGCTGGGAGGCAACTTAATGAAGGGAATAACACTCTTGGAGTGTAACTTTGTTTATTTTCTCATTGTACTTCTTGAGATTCAAGAATAATCCAATAAAACAATATGCTAGTTTATTATTCACTTTTTTTTTTTGGATGGCGGGTTATTAGGAGTGTTTAGACCCATTTGGATGATACTTTTTTTTTATTATTATTACAATGGAAATCGAACACTATACACATTATTCCACATATACTTAACACGTACACCCCACATCATTAGACTAATCGTAGTGGTTCAGACTAATCTCTTTCTTGACGAAAAACGTTGTGATTTTTATTATTAATCCTGAGGTTGTTAATCCATTGTATAACATCTCGAATAGATAATATTTTATTATAAGTTAATTTTATATTTAACACAAATGCAAGAGAGGGCAAAAAGAAAAAGAAAAAAGAAAAAAGAGAAAGACAGAAACGCATGTTTTGACTGACACGTTATTCAACAAAATAAGTTTAATTGACTAAAAGAAGATCATATCAGATAATAAAATATATTTGTTCTTATCTTTCTAACCTGAAAACATCTAATGTTGCATTAAATAAAAACAATTTTTTTAATAATTAATGATTTATCTTTATATATTCAGTTTAACTATTGTTTTCCCCTGATGTTAGGTTAACTATTATTTTATCATAACTGTCATATGCAATCAAGGGGAAGAGAGGAATATTTAACCACGTCAACATATATATTTATCTATTTATGTGAATTGCAATTCTATATATTTATACCAATTAATAAAAATAAAATAAATTTAGTATAAATACATTAATTATGTAATCAACGTAGTGAATATTTACATTGTTTGTCATTGCAATTCTACATATCAGTATTTTAAAATCCCGCCCCACCCCGGGGTCGACCCCTCCGGGTCACTGACCCCCTCTCTCTTTGAGGTTTTGAGTTAGTAGTTAGACCCTACTTACACGTTGACCCCTCTAACCCCTAAAACCCCCCGGTTGAACCCTTGACTTCCGGGTACGAGGGGTCAAATGGGTCACTGCATTTTTTCTTTTAAATAAAATTATACACAAAATGACGTCATTCACTAAAAAAAACCGGTGTTTATCCACATTTAAAAATGTGGCTAAATTGATTTTAAAATGTGGCTAATAAAAGCAACCACACTTTTTGTGAATGTGGCTAACTGTGGCGTTGCAATATTTTAACCACATTCACTGCTTTACTTGGCCACATTTTATTTGAGTGTGGTAGCGTTTATTTAGTTACGTTTATTGATTATATTTACCACGGTTTAAATGTGGCTATTTTAATGATTATTTAAAAAAAAATTTACAGACACAGTGTGGCTGAATTTACATAATTAAAAACCAATAAAAAAAATGAAATTTAGGGGGAAAATGAATATAAATATCATTAAAGGTAGCTTCAACAATGATTTGTTTTATCTCATGAAGTAATCTAACATTGATAAGACTTAGAATTTACAAACACCAAAGATTATTTTAACTAAAAATGAATCACTTAAAATTTACAAATAGTTGAGTTATATCCTTTTAATAGGACTAACCCTAGTCACCATTTAAAGTAGTAAGAGCCTAGCCATAATAACAAGACCACCAGAAAAGGCAATAGATTTTCCTGAATCCAACAAAGACTGCTCTAATACCTGCATGTATCAAAATAAAAAAATGAATATTAAGTGGCAAATTTATGAAAGAGCACAATGTATCGAGGAATCGTTACCAAGACATAAAAAGAAAAGTAAATAAATTAGAGAGGGACGATATGGTTACTGTAAGAGGCATACACCTCTAGGTGCTACTCATTCTCAAAAGTACTTTTGATTTATGTTATTATAAATCACATTGTGCTAACCAATAAAATGTGCCAAGGTTTACATTATTCAATAAAGTCATAAGGTTATATTACATAGTTGGTTACCAAAACTAGCTCCTATTGAATTTATCTCTAATATGCAACCTTATATAATATAGCCTCTGCTTGACACAATAAAGATTTGTGTAATTAGTCCAACTAAGTCTGCAACATTTACTTCATCTCACCAAACCTAGAAAAAAAATTAATGGTTACGAAATCAGTTATTACATCCCTTCCCAACAATACATATATATATATGAAGCTTAAAAAAGCTATGAGCAAAGAAATGAAAGCTGAATGAACAAAGAAGTATACATGAAATTATTTTAATTAATTATGTATATATAAATTACCAGTATTGATGGGAACTGATCTCAAATTCCCTGGTCCGTGTTCTTGAATGTAAGAGACCAAGGTCATGTCTTCCTCTGGAGTCCAAGGTCCTTTCTTAATCCCAACTTTGTGAGGCACTGCAAAACAGAGGAAGCTATGGCAGTGGGAAGCCGATGTCGCGATGGCTGGAGGATGCAACAGTCGTTTAAGATTATAATGTACCTGGACCAGTAGTGTTTCGTCCAATCTTGGACATAACTTGACTGAAGAAAGTTGCAATTGACTGCAGTATAACAATCAGAAGCAAAGATTAAAAAAGCTATAATTATAACAAAT